>CAUYRT010014819.1:0-22093 GCA_963574885.1 Lepilemur ruficaudatus | reverse complement strand
CTGCAGCGTCTCCTAAAAGTTCACAGCAAGTGTTCTTTGCAGCAGGCAGGATCAACTTACCAATAGCAAAAGGCTTCTTAGCTTTAGCTATGTGGTAACCACTAAGAATGATGCTCTCAGTGCAGACACATTTGATGAAGTGGTGGCCTTCAGTAACTGCTTCTGTTCTTTGTGTTCAACTTTTTTTCTTTTGAAAAACTCCAGAGGCTTGTCTTTTAATGCAGGGCGCTTGGTCTCCAGGTGGCAAAGCAGTTTTGAAGGTTCCGTGGCTTCGTTGGATAGCCAGCTGCCACGTATTATACAAAGTGGGCTTGGAGAATGTGAATCACCTGTGGCAATGAACCTGTAATTTAAGTAGGACTCTTGGTATATTCTTTTAAATGCAGCTTTCATTTTGTTGGCAGTCTCAGAGTCTTCTGCTGTCTCATCATTGAGTCTTTCCTCCTTTTTGAAGAAGCTCTCCAGCGACATTTGTTTTTCACTCATTTTTGCTAGGGTTACCTTGTGGGCTTACCAAAACTGTGACTGAGACAAGTGCTCAGTGTGGGAAAGAGGTGTGGAGGGAAGTGGTAAATAAAATAATGGGTCAGCCACGTGCAGACTAAAATAAGAGTTGGATTCTGACTTAAAGCCTGCCACCAGATGCAGCTTAACTGTCACTTGCCACTGAGAGGGTTTTGAGTCTGGCAGGTAATTGATTTATTATGGTCTCTGTGCAGTCAAACCTCTCTGCTAGTGATAATCTGTATTTGCAGCCACTTCCCAGCGCTAGTGTCACCGCCTCAGCTCCACCTCAGATCATCAGGCATTAGATGCTCATAAGGAGCACGCAACCTCGATCCCTCACATGCACAGTTTATAGTAGGGTTCGTGCTCCTATGAGAATCTCATGCTACACCCCTGATCTGGCAGGAGGCGGACCTGAGGCGGTGATGTAAGTAATGGGGAGCAGCTATAAATATAGATGAAGCTTCACTCGCCTGTCACTCATATATAAAAGAGCAGACGTGTGCTCTGTGTCCATCTCCTCACAGAGCAGAGCAAACAGACGTGAGTTAAGGGGATGTACTTGAACGTGGTTGATAATTTTAATCACATCCTGCAAAACATTAATTCAGGTGACATTTTTTGGCTAGCCAGCATTTCTCTGTGGATGACACAGTGCTATGCGGTCCAGTTCCTAACAGGCCACAGACCCGGACCCTTAATGGTACCATGCAGCCTGGGGCTTGGGGCCTGCAGTGGTAGAGAACATCAGGGCCTGGTGATCTGTGTGAGAACAGCCCAAAACATCAGCTTTCCCAGTGGGGACAGCTGGGTGAGCAGGGTCAGAAGCCTGAGGGAAGCACAGGCTGGAACATCTGCAGAGCAGCTAAAGGGACACGCACGCAGCCCTGAGGCAGACAAGGCACCAGGCAAGAAGCCTAGCCTCACCCTATTTACCAGCAGGTTCTGCAGCTGGATATGCCAGAACTCAAGAGCCAGAAGGCACTTGGCAGAGACAGCCAGACCTTCACAGGCCAAATGAGCCCTGACATGGCCTTGGGCCAGCTGTGGGCCAGTCAGGTGTTCTGCCAGCTCGGTAAGGGACAGGTAAAATTATATGTTAGGCAAGAAAAGCCAGTATTTCATACGCTCCAGATTAAACTCCAGAAGAACTTTGGCCTGGAAAACCCGGTCAAGCTAGAGCCCACCAGCCATGTGCCTTAGGAGAGGTGACAAGGGACTTACCCTCTAAGCCACACATACTTTTCATAAAAAGCAGGTATAAGAATAGCTATTCCCCACCACCAAGTTGTAAAGATCAAACAAAATAACCCCAAGGGCCCAGCACAGGGCCTGGCACATGGTTGTAAACTCCACTCTCCTCTCCTGCTCTCAAGTCAGGAACTAACTGCTGACAGCTGTCATGAGAAGTCCCAGACACGGGAAGCACGTGCCACTGCCCTTTTATATCCCATGTTCAGTTCTACTACTGCAAAGGGGCGAGAGGGAAACCAGAGGGAAGGAGGCTGGATGGCCACAGGCTTGAGGCTTCATTATCACTGGATAATGGAAACCCATAAGGGTGTCCCATTTTCAAATCACGCTTCAGGAAGATCAATCCAAATCATGTGTGGGTGGGTAGGCTGGGGGAAGGCAGATAAATTGGGAAGTGGTGACCGCAGCCAGGGTGTGAAGCGCTGCGGGTCTGAAATAGCACAGGGACTTAGGAGGATGGAGGAGAGGGAATATGGTGAGACATTCCACAGGAGTCACCCAGGTTTGATTAGTGAAGCCCTCCATGCTCCTGGTCCTGCTCTCTCGTGTTTTCATGCCCCTTCTGGAGTAACTGGCATGCTCTAGTTTAGCATGAAGGATCCAAACAACAGAACTGGGACTGTGTTTCTCACTGAGCCTCCTACAACTTGGGTTACTGGCTTGAGAGTCAGTTGAGGAGCCTCCTAGATAACTAGTTCTCACGTTCTATAGACTAATTGCCAAAGACCCTCACTGCTTCCTTGCATCTGTGTTGTGCTCACCAGAAGTGAGGTGTGGGCCACGTGGGCTGCAGGGCACGGAGGAAGGGACAGTTCCTCACCACAGGCAGGAGGGGCATGACACAGTAAGAGGGACTTGTGATCCCAAAGCACGATAAAAGGTGCAGACTGGTCATCAGGTCTGGCTATGGATTTTGCCTCAAACAGATAATTGTAAGTCATATTAAACCTCTTCTACTTAAAAATTTGGGTAGGTTTCTGCAAGACCAGTGCTGCTCCCCACCTCTGACCTCTGGCTAAGTTTCCAGAAAAGAGCCCCCTCAATAGTAGGATGGCAGCAGGCTCAGAGGCTGGGTCACCCATCAGATGAGGTTTGAGCCTGGTCCCACCTAACCTCATCTGGGCCCTGCCCCCAATAGGCTCCAGAATGGCTCTGACTACCCTCACGACACTGTGAGGTCCTGGAGTACAGGGGCCCCGCACATCTACCTTTATGCCTCTGAGGGTCTAGTGCAGTGCTGGGCACATAGTGAGTGTCAGCAGATGCTGAAGTAACCTTGCACGAGGAACGTCACTCCTGCTGTGATGGCTGCAATTTCCGCAGTCATTCTGAGACTCAATCTGCATCCCACCCACTGCCTTGGGATGCTAGTGTTACTACTATGGGGCAGTTTTGGCGGGTGCAGTGTGGCTGAGAGGTTTTCTGCTTTGAGCATTTGGGAAGAAATGACCTACGGGAGAAGCCTAATTCTCCACCCCATGTGGAACGTGGGTGCGACCATCTGCTTGGCGAACTATTTGAAAGGGAATCCACAGGAATTGGTCAAAACCGGTTATCAGCTGAACTTCTACGGAAAATTCACTGGTGGAGATGGCTTCCTAAATAGTTTCAATGACAGACTCTTAGCAACCTATACTTTGCTTATGTTTCTGAATGAAATCATGCCCTCTGGTGACTTTCTAGTTTTCTAATTCTGAGAAGCAAAAAAAAAAAAAAAAAAAAACCAAAAAACAACCCAAACAAAAAACCAGTCGATATCAAAGAGCTGATAAGCAGAAGCATCCCACAGAAATTTAAATAGGCTTAAAAATATATGAAGTTTTTATTTATCCAAAGAACTTTTACATCCAACTTTCTCTTGCATTTTGTTCTTCCAGTATGGAAGATCTGTCCCTAAGCCTGAACCTTCTCCCTGGCCAATGACCACTAGAGGACCTGAGGTTTTAGGCAGCAGAACATCTCTGGCTGCTAAAGCCCACTCCCCAGGGTTCAGCTAGGAACAAGCCACAACTTTAAACAGTGTCTTTCTGTCCTTGTTATCTGGTCACTCACAGCAAAAAGAGCACAGTGATGGCTATATCTCAATATTTTCCAAGAAAATAATATTAGGAACACTAATAGGATGATACAAAAAAGACAGAAGTTTCTTTCTACAAAGGCATTTCAAATGTAAGAAATACTGACTGATAGCCAGGCTTCAATTCTATCTCACAGAAATCTCATGCAGCAGGAAGGGATGAAAAGCTTTAGACAAGAAAGGGAAGGCCAGGCTGAGGGTACAGGGTTTAGGTGCTACTTGTCTGGTGTTCCTCTAGCCCCTACCCTACTCCCAAGGAGGACAGAACCTCTACACATGACCACAGTCAAAAGGATGGGCCTTTATCTCCTAGGATAAGTTTTAGAAGCTCCTAGGTTGGGGCTGCTCCTAAGTCCTTTAAAATTTTTCAGATCAGAATATAAATGTCCTCCAATGTTCTCAAGAGCGATGAAATCACGATCAAACAGGAAAGTAACAGTGACGGTAGCAGTAAATTCTTCCAAAGCTGAAAAGCAGGCTGGCAGAGGTGATAGCACTTAAAAAGAGGGAATAGTTATGTAAAGATCAATTGTTCTGTGGTTTGCAAACTTCCTTGCCCAGCAGCTGCTGGAAAAACAGCTTGGGAGCTGTGGCACTTTAAACTGTCAGCATCCACCAGTCAGACTAACTTCTGGCTCTGTAGAAGGTAGCGTGTCACTGGAGGAAATCAAGGACCAGCTATTCTTATCCCTGCCAATTTTACTTTGACCTAAACTGCAGGAACTGGTTTCTTTTCTTGAAGACATCCAGCTTACCTCAACTTCAGGTCACGGCTGCCTGAAGATGTGATGGGGAGAGGCGCTTCTCGGATAGAAATGGGAGAGAAACCCATGAGGGTCCCAAGAGTGCCGAGGAATACATGCACACCCCCGCGCTGCACTGGAGACGGGGGTGCTCACCTGACTGTGGAGTTGCTGCAGCTCTTCTAGGCTTTGCCTCAGTTTACCCCTCTCTCCCTCCATGAGCTCCCTTAGTGCTCTCGAGTCCTCACTGGTCTGCCTTATCTGTTCTTCTAAGGAGTCATCGTCAAGTCTCCGGGAGCTCTGACAGCAAGAGAGAGAGAGCACCAGAGAAGGTGAGGGTGGACAGAGACGGGGAGAGACCATTAATGGGGGAGAAGGGAGAGATGCTGGGAGACAGACAGACAGTAGATGGGGGAGGCAAGAAAGGGAAGGAGAGGAGAGACAAGTAGGGAAGGAAGAAGGGCTGAGGAAGAGAATGCTCTTGCTCAGTTTCTGCACATAATAGCTAGATGTTCATTTTTGTTTCAGGCTTCAGGAGAAGGAAGCCATGTGAATTGCACAGCACACTCTGACAGCTCCCTTCTCCCACGGTAACCTGGCCTTCACTACAACACATCCCACCAATCAACACAGTGTGGTCAGATGGAAGCAGGTACTTCATCCAACGCAGGTAGGAAGATACAACTACTCTGTAGGAGGACGAAACCTGAAGACAAATAACAGCCTGAGAGCTGGGAGTGCGAGTGGAGGTTAAGTCAGGGAGAAATCTGCAGTGACACTGGAAGAAAGCCAGTCTGCTTAGGACGCCCACGGGAACATCCCTTTCCTCCACAGGTGGGCCACATCTGGAATTCTAAAAGGTCTTGGAGTTTATCTTCCCAACTTTCTATGCTTACTTATTACCTTTAGATCTTTTAATTTTACCTACTCATAGCTAACCCCACCACTAGGATCAAAGGGCGACAGAATAGTAACTTGCAGTTTTTACCTAGATACAAACTTCTAGATTCAAAGTTACCAAGGAAAGCCCTTAAACTTGAGGCCACCATCGTCTGTACATCAATTTCTGGACAAAAGGCTCCACTTATACTGTGTGTCTGCAGGAAGCCAACTTTGGAGCCTTCCCTTTCCTGACACTCGGTCCCTCTGCTTGATCGCCAGGAGTCAGTGCTCTCAAATAGTAAGGGCTCAGAAGATATTCTTGCAGATATTTTATAGGGTTCTGCAGTTAACCTCACCTTCTGTGCTAGGTTCCAATCTCCCACTAGCCAGAGCCCATGGGGTCAGGACCTTCTCAGACTGGCCTCTTACCGTGGGCTCCATGCCG
Source organism: Lepilemur ruficaudatus (assembly GCA_963574885.1). Classification (NCBI taxonomy): domain Eukaryota; kingdom Metazoa; phylum Chordata; class Mammalia; order Primates; family Lepilemuridae; genus Lepilemur; species Lepilemur ruficaudatus. The sequence continues at coordinate 16,185 of CAUYRT010014819.1, read as the reverse complement.
TCCACAATGCTCTGTATCAGTCTCTTGAGCTCGTTGAGGGCAGTGCGCAAGCTTCCGGCTGGCACATCCTTGGCAGATGAAGTTTCTGAAGATTCGTCCATCGAGGAGTCCGTGGAGACAGCTGAGTCAGCACTGTCGTTCCCTCGAAGGTGTGAGCAGAGATAGCGAACCTGGCAATAGGCTTCCCAGAGCTGCAGTCTCAGCTGTTCCACAGAGAATTATTCTTGATTATGGGCTCTAAAGAGGACTGCCACCTGGCCATCTTCTTCTAGGTACCTTAACCCAAAATGCTGATACACGAGACATCAGTTCTAGAAGAAAGTTCTAGTGCTCTGTTTTTTTAGATCGTCTGTTCCAAGAAATAATGCTATCTATTCTGGGTCCAGTCCCTCTACACAGACGCCCAGTTCCTATGTCCCTGCTCTCTAGCTTTTCCCATTTGCCACAGAAAGCACTTCTTTATTTAATCAATAACTTTGCTGGGAGTCAGGGAATGGTTAGGGGAACGAGTGGTTCTGAGAATCATGAAAAGGGGGAAGAGAAGCCATTTAGGTGGAAAGGATGGATCATGAATATTCTAGAACACTACCAACAAGCATTTCCTAAGAGGCGCTGGAGAGACAGTGAGTGGGACTGGGTTCTACACCTCAGATACCTCTGTCCTCTGGCAGTTCTGCTCAATGCCTTGGATGGACAAGGTGGGTGGAAAATGGAGGGCCAGGGACATGCCTCGGTCAGGACCTGCTTCATGACACTCTAGGCAGCAGGCAGACGGGCTGGCACAGGCACAGAGCCACAGCCCCCACCAGGCTGGCAGCTGAGTGCTAGGGAGGATAATGGGTCCTGAGCACCCCCAGGCAGCCGCGCCTGCCGGGTGACAGGGAGGTCAGCACCTGTTCTCGCTCTTGCTCCAGCTCCTCGGCCTCCATGCTCTGCTCGATCTCTGACAGGAGGGATGTGCTAGTGGCAGCAGAGCTCTGCAGACTCCTCTCCTCAGTGAGTTCTTCCACCTTCACCTGCAGCTGTCGGTAGGAGAGACGCACCTCCTGGAGCTCCAGCTGGCTTTGGTGCAGCTTTCAAAGAGAGAGCAAATGGTAGTGAGGCTTGCCAAAAACCAAAACCAAGACAAACTGACCCTGAACCTGATCACGCTTCTAGATCCAACCATCAGTTTACAGAAAAATATGGAGGAGAGAGGAGCATTTTAGATGACATCAGGGAATGCAATCAGCAAAATCTAGATCTGGGAAATTCTGCAGGACAAACACCTCCATTTCGCCTACAAATAAATTTCAAGAGGAAAAACAAAAGATAAAGGAGACACATAGAGATTAAAAAAGACTTAAGAAATATATCAACCAACTGCAATGTATAGGCCTATTTTAATGTGTATATTGACAAGGATGTGAAAAAAATTATGACATTTATAAGACAATTGAAAATTTGAACACTCATTGGGTGTTTGATGACATTAAAGAAATACTGCTAAACTTTTCAGGTGTAATAGTACTGGGTGGCTGGGTGCCATGGCTCATGCCTGTGGTTCCAGCTACTCAAAAGGCTGAGGCAGGAGGATAGCTTGAACCTGTGAGTTGGAGGTTGCAGTGAGCTATGATCACACCATTGCACTCTAGCCTGGGTGACAGAGTGAGACGCTGTCTAACATAAAAATATAGTACTGTGGTTATATTTTTATAGGTAGTACTTTTTATTTACAGGTAAACTTATTAAAATTCTCATATTTACTCCAAAATAATATTAATATGCAAGAAGAAGAAATGGATGTTACGAAGATGGGGCAGGATTAGTGGGCAATGGGGCCCAGGGGGCTCTGTCACACTATTTCACCATTGGGTCTGTTTGAAACCCTCCATAATAAAAAATTACACATGCAGGCACAGAAAGTGAGATACCATTATACTCTCACCAAGATGGCTAACACAAATAAATTAACTAAAAAAAAAATTCTGTCAAGTGTTGATAAGATGTGGAACAACTAGAACTCGTACTGCTGGCAGAAGTGGAAAAATGTACAAACACTTTGGAAAATAGTCTCTAATAAAGTTAAATATACACTTATCCTAAGATCCAGCAATTTCACACTTAGGTATAATCCAACAAAAATGAAATGTGCACCAAAGACATACATAAGATGTTCATAATAGCCACAAATGGGAAACAATCCAAATGCCAAGATAAATAGAACAGATAAATAAATTGTGGTATATTCACATGTTGGAATACTACATAATGAAAAAAGAATATACTGCTACTACATGCCACAACATGGACGAATTTCACAGACACAATGTTGAGCAAAAGCCAGACAGAAAAGGGATATAATGTATGCTTCAATTTATAAAAATTCCCAAACTTCACTGAGATAGAAAAAAGTTGGAAGAGAGGTTTGCTTTTGAGGATGTGGCAGGGTATGCCCTGTGGAGTGCTGATAATGGCCTGTATCTTATCTGGATGGTGGTTACATAGGTGTATATATTTGTAAAAATTCATGGGCTGTCCACTTAAGATTTGTGTGCTTTACTATAGGTATATTATCATTTTCATGAAAAAACTTAAGGGGAAAAAGGGTATCTTGGAAACGAGCTGGGAGTGGAATTTGGATAGTAATACCAAGAGTTTCCACACCCACCTAACCATTTAAAGGTAAGGTCCTATGGCTAGCCCCTCATGTCCCACATCAGGTAACTGAGCCATTGAAAAGTGACTTTCCCAAAACCCCTGGGAAGCAGAACTGGACTCATGACTTCCAGTCCAGGACCCTTTCCACTCTCCACACACCTTATTTGTCTGAGACAGATGAAATGTCAACCCATTTTAAAGATCTCTCAACAGGAAGTCACACAGTTAAAATTCTCACTCTCAGGCGCAAAAACGCACTTATTTTTTGCCTTGTCTAATCTAAGCCCTTTATCCCATGTGTTGTTTGTTCTTTCTCAGTCTTTTCTGAACGCTGGAAAGAGCTAATTACTTGGAGACATTCCTTTTCAATAAATAGTTTCTCGAATAGCCTCTATTCTGCAAACCAAATATTATATATATTATATACCCTTTAGACTTTTCCTATAGACTCTCTTTTCTTGATTTTTAGAGATCTCACAGATTTTCACATAAGCCTACATTTTTAGAGCTGGCGGGGCCGCAGAGATCAGTGAGTCCAACCACCTCAGGATAAAACTGAGAGGAAGGGAGAGATGCCAGTGGTAGAGAAGAGACAGCAATGAAGGGATCACGAATTGCAGGCAAGGCTCCTTCCTTCTCTATTTCACCCCTGACAACATTCTCTACGGCCCCTTCCATGTGGAGTCCACAGCAGTGCACCACTCTCTGGGAAGGTTACCATTGCCAAATATAAGGGGATGACCCAAGCATGACTGCTGGATGCTATCCTCTTATCTGCGCACCCCATCACTAATTTGCTTGAAACACAGCAGACTCTAATTGCAGAATCGCCATTAGTTTGCTAGCCGCTAGGCACATGGCCACATGCCACATGCACAGGGTAGTATTTCCTATGTTTGGTGTTTGTGTACTATATCCTCCCACCCTTTGAAAGATTTCTCAGGGGCAGGTAGGGAAGAACTTCCTGGAATTTAAATTTAACTAAGTTATTCTTTTATAAAATAGCATTTGTGGAGTCACTTCCATTACATTAAAAAGAGAATGGACACTGCACTGGTCCTTCCAGACTCCTGGCCAAGTCAGCTTGTGGCTCCTGCAGAGAGGCAGACCGTGGGGTGGCTGGCAGCAGCTCAGAGCTCTACAGTTCTCATGAAGGAAGCTGCCCTGCAGAGCCTTCAGCCAATCCTATAGGTGCCCTGGGAGCCTTACCTTCACGGTGCAGTACCAGGAAATGGTGGGCTAATGGTTCTGGTGATCTGGAACAGCCCTAACTAGGAAGGGTTTGGAGCCTGGTTGCTCAGAGAATAAAAAAGGAATTGGCAAGCCTGCTCTGCATGGTTCCCAGGGATCAGCAATACCTGTGGGCCCAGTGGGAACTCCTCCAGGCCCAGTTTTTTTCTTTCTCAGACAGAAAAAAAAATCAGGGTTACAAAAAAAAAAAAAGACATTCCTAAGAAGCATTTGGCACAATTACAAACAGTATATTAAACTGACAAAATGCTTCACAATTATTTTCCAGACAACTCCACACATATCTCAGCAGGAGAAGTTCAGCACAGACAAGTCGAGTTCTTATGCACTGGACAAAATTAGTTCAATTACTCATGCACACTCAAAGGTGCTTAATTAATTATAACAGCAAGACAACAAAGGACCAGGAGAGGTCTGTGCTCTGGTCAATAACTAATTCACCAACTGGAACTGGACAGACACAGGAAAGCCAAACCAAACAAAGGAAGAGTATATTGAATATAAGAACCCTCCAAAATAAGAAGTATCATCCTTTATATAACAAAGACGACACTAAGCATACTTATATGTATGAATAAGAATGACACTAAATGCTTCATGTCATACAAACTTGTATAGCATACTAAGCTATACAATAGCTCACAATACTCATGTGAGCAGAAGTGGGGGTGCTCTCCTCATTTCAGGGATCTCAGGGAACTAAGACTGTGAGATGCTAAGTGATTTGCCTAACAGGACATGATCAGCGTCAGAGCAAGGTCTAGACTCCAGGTCACCTGCTTCCTGGGCCACCCCACAGTGAGTGAGGCCTGTGATCTGCTGATGAAATCTACCCACTTGCTGGGACTAGGCCCTGCATACATCTGTAGATACACAGCTGGGTCTCAAACAAGGTAGTTAGGTGACCCTTAGAGGAACAAATCGATTTCCTTTACTGGGTATTAAGAGTTCAGCAAAATGCTTGATATATACCAGGTGCTCAATGAATAATAATTTTTATTTCTATTCTCAGGCCTGAAAAGAGATCAGAGTCAGATTTGATCAGTGGTTTAAAAATCTATTTTTGACAGCAGGAATTTTTATTTCTGTATCAATATAGGCTATTTCAGCAACTTAAGGGCTTTCTGGAGGACACTGGTAATTAGTGGCAAACTAAGGGGAGTTTCACATGAACAGAAGGAACAGAATTACCAATAGTTAGGAAAGATGAGAATTCAGCCCATAAATGCAGATTTTCCAAATGAAAGACTCGCTGCATATCCTCAGGTGAGTGACACCTTCTCGTTGGTGAAGAAGTCCAACTGGGAGACAGTGGCATGCAGATGGTGTGACCCAGGGCTCTTGCTCCTGAGGGCTGTGCAGCCCACAGTGCTGGTCAGGCAGCAACAGTCCTGGTCAGGCAGCAACAGTCCACCAGGCCCAGATCTTAGCCCCCCATCTCCAGGTCTCCCTTTTTTTTTGAGACAGAGTCTCACTCTGCTGCTTGGGCTAGAGTGAGTGCCATGGTGTCAGCCTAGCTCACAGCAACCTCAAACTCCTGGGCTTAAGCAATCCTACTGCCCCAGCCTTCCAAGTAGCTGGGATTACAGACATGTGCCACCATGCCCGGCTAATTTTTTCTACGTAGTTTTAGTTGTCCAATTAATTTCCTTCTATTTATAGTAGAGACGAGGTCTCGCTCTTGCTCAGGCTGGTTTCGAACTCCTGACCTTGAGTGATCCTCCTGCCTCGGCCTCCCAGAGTGCTAGGATTACAGGCGTGAGCCACCGCGCCCGGCCAGTCCCCAATTCTTGATTTGAAATAGGACTTTTCGTTTGTGAATTCATGCTATAATGAAAGTGTCTTTTAGGCAAGGGCCATTCTTCTGTTTCTCTGTACTTCTTTTCCTTCTCCTTGCCATACTCTTATCTCAGCAACGCTCAGGAGAGCATTTGATGGGGTAACAGACGCTGGCCACACACTGACTTTCAGAGGCAAGACATACACAAGAAGTTATTGCCCAGAACAGGTAAAGCAGGTAGGAGGGGGTCTGGTCTCCATTCTACCAAGCACTCTGGATAAACAGTTAATTTGTTTCTAAGCCTCAGCTTTATAATGAATGTGAAAGTACTCCATTCCCTGTAGAGTAGCATACAAATATTCACTGCCATTATCATCAACCTTGAAAAATAAGCAAACTCCCTTCCATTTTGAAAACTGCTACACAGCTTTAGCCAGCACCATTTTCTCCCATCCAAGTACTAACCAGGCCCAGCTCTGCTTAGCTTCCGAGATCAGATGGGAGAGACCATTTTCTGTTCAACCTTTACTGTGGCCCTACTATATGAAATGTTACCAGCTGACGGTACCAAAAATATGGTACCGTCATATGGGAGAAAATATGGGAGAAAAACTGTTAATTTTCCCTCAAAGAGGTTCCACTCAGATGTCAGCTTAGCTGATGGTGTCAGCGACAAGTGATCTTAGCCTAAGATGCAGTTCCCCTGTCCCATGCCCCAGGGCTTTCATACAGCCTACCTACCAGCCCAGTGGGACCTTCTGCAGCCTGGTCTTTGGGCAGGGACCCACTTGGTGCTCAAGCATACCTGGCCAACCACTACCACACAAATGTCACTGCTGCTAACACACTCCTGTCATGCTCAGAGGATGCCCAGAGGGAAGCAGTGTACTCCTAGTCTCTGCCCCCAGGTGCTCCTAGGCCAGACCAGCAAAGCTTCTTGGTAGCAGACGCTGTACTCTGTTTCGGTGGTGGTGGTGGTGGTGGTGGTGGTGGTGGTGGTGGGGCTGTTGTGATTATCTTTTTGTTTTGGGAGTTCTTGTCAAGTGTGAGCTTGGGGATTCAGCTGGGGCCTGGTGGCAGTTCCCAAATAAAAGACAAATATGGCCATGAAGCAATTTCCTTCAGGAAGGGGAAAAAAAAAAGACTAATGAGGCTCACAAAGGGGTCAACCTGTGCCTTTTCTGGCAACTGGCAGAAGCAGGATCTAAGTCTTGCTGTGTTCAATGGGCAGCTTCTTGGTTTCTGCTTTGTGCCAGCCAACTAAATCCATCGGCTCAGGAAAAAGCAGCAGCAGCAGAGAGCATTGAGAGCCAAGTACAGAGTTACAGTTTCCCTCAGAAATCTTCTAGCAGATTTCACAAATGCTAGGAGGCCAGAATGACAATCCCAGCGTTCCAGCCATGTTAGTAGCCCAGAAAGAACTCTGTGAAACAGCTCCAAGGGCCAGTGGCTCAGAACACACTGGAGGGATGACCTGTGGGTAGCAACGCATTTCCTCTAGGCAGAGCCAGAAGGGCCAAGTGACTGACTGCCCAAAGGAATTACAACAGGGCCCACATGAGACCTCAGTGCCACCCACTCCCCACAGACCCCAGTGGTGATGCTGGCCACCTAGCCCTTTCTTTCTGGCTAAGTGGCTAAGTTGCTCCTTTTGTCCGGCCCTGGTCCTGCAGGACAGCTTCTCTGGCCCAGTACCTGTAGGTCTTTGTCATGGCCCTGCCTCTCCAGGATCAGCACCCGGTCCTGCAGCTCCTCCACGGTCCCTTGGAGCAGGTCATTTTCCTCTAAGGTGGCACTGAGACGATGCTCCAGCTCCCGTTTCCGATCTGACAGCATCTTGATCTGAAAGGGTGGAGAGCCACAGGGGTGGTGTGGAGTTACACCCAGGCTGACGAGTGGGAAGGAGGGACTCGCCCCCAAACACGAAGGCACGTGTCTCTCAGCACTCTGCCCAGGGACTCGGGGGGCCCCCATCTCTAAGAGAGAACAGCTGTGAAATCCCAAGCTGAAGAGAAAACCCCTCCCCCTCCAGAAACCTGTCTGGGAAGGGGTGGGAGTTGAGCTTTGAGGAGGCTGGAATGTGGGATGCCAGGAAGAGGGAGGGAAGGCTAGGGGCCTGGAAATTCCAGAGATAAGACAGAGAAAGGCCCCACCTTGCCTGCCCTCAGCTTTACCTCAATCCTACAGTTTGTGGGGGAAATGGAATCTAACCTGCCACACTACTTTTCCTTTTCTAGTCACAACAGGAGAAAACGCCCAAGAAAACCTTTGGAGCCACAGTATTTCCAGAATCTGGGGCTCCCCTCTGCCCTTCCCCCACTGCCAGCCCCTCTGCACTAGAGGTCACAGCTCAGAACCAGTGCCCTGAGTTAATGGAAGGGCTAGCAGGGCACAGAAAGCAAAGTGGTGCCTGCATCAGCCCATGTCCCTGGAAGGAACAGGACAAGGACACAAGTGAACACCAACTTGACTCAAGCTTTTACCTGAGCAAGCAATTCGAGAATAGAGACAAATTCTCTTTTATCAAACAGGCTGACATATTTGTTCACTGAGTACCCAGTCAGTCTCAAGACACATGAATCTTCTTTTAGGAAGGTCTAATTGCTTCCGTGTCAGTGAGAAAACAGAGGAAAAGAGGAAAGAGATGCCAAGTCTTCTCTGGCCACAAGGTTTGCAGGGTGAAGAGCTGAGCCAGTCTCTCCAAGGCCAGGGACGCTTTGCCCGAGGAACACCGCCCAGCTCAGGGGCTCCAGAGAGCCTTCCAAGTCTTCCCAACTGGTACTGGCTTTGATGGAAACTTCTGGAGCCTTGCAGCTCCTCCTAGTCATCAGTTCCCCACTGGACTGATTTCTCAACCAGCTTCTTGCTTGTGAATATTTTCTTGACGTGGTTAAGATGTTTCTCCAGGCTCTCTATTCTACCTTGGATACGGTTCCTTTAGGCTCTTGCTTGGGTAACTTTTGGGGATCAACCTCAGAACTTTTCCAAGGGAGATTTTGAAATGAATGTCTAACTTGCTTCAGGTCCTCTGAGAGCCATCTTTCCCTTTGCTTTCTGGCTGTTCTCCCTCTGCACACTAGAATTCTGCTCACAGGGCACAGATCTTCTTTGGCCACCAATCAATCAGATAGGATGCCGTCCTGGGCAAATGAAGTGCGTGGCCTTTGTCCAGACAGATCAGGTATCTGGCCAGACAAAGAAATACTGTCTCTCAGGTGTGCCCCTGGGTAAGGGACCAATAGAAGCAAGCCCATTTTGTGAATGGGCCCACTATTTCCTATACTGAAGCAAAGTTACCCATGTGAAGGGAACTCTTACTCCAGTTGATTTTCATTTAAATACTCTCTGACCTGTAAATTTTCCTTCCCATGAATCACCTTTGTTTCCCAAGTTTCAGTCAGTGAAGTAATGAGGTAATATGATTCTGATATAAAACTGATCCTTAAAAAAACTTAAGAGGGGTCAGTCAGAGCTGTAAGAAGTAACTTATTTGAAATGACTAATTTCACAGCTTGGCTTTTCAAAGTGGCAGTGTTTACAGACGAAGCAAGGAGTCCAGCATGAGGCTGCCCCACCCCACCCCTATACACCCTGAAACTTGTGACCAAATAAGGCAGTAAACATCCCTGGAAATTACCCTGTCCACGAAGGTCTAGAAAAAGTGACTAGGCAGGGAAAAAGTAAGACAGGCACCTCAGTGGAGCCAGAGCCTGGGACAGGTAGTTGAATGGCAAGTCATGCACACAAATGGTCACAGACAGGCATGCCAAAACCCACCGGAACAAACTCTACTTACTTCAAGAACCTGCTGCTCAATACCAGTACGAATTCCAGGGGAAAGAGGGAAGGAAGGGAATGGGAGGCAAGAGAAAAAAAGAAGATATTGACAGACTTTAGGAAAAACATCCTCAGGTCATTTACGAAGCAGGGGAGCAGCCTGTCTGGGTTTCTCTGGCCTGACCACAGTGGCTCACTCCTTAACCACAGTGGAAGGCGCACATTCAGTCTGGCCTTAGACTGTCCCTCAAACTTCGACTTAGCCGAAGGGCTGCTGTTCGTATACTTGGCTAAGGAGTCCCTCAAGAGCAGATCAGGTGGAAGCCTCCCAAGGAGGAGGTCCTGTTTGGACTGGTGATAAGATCCTTGTCCACTTCGTACCTCCTGCAACTAGATTCTCACAGGATTGTTCCAGAAGTGCTACTTTGTTTTTCCCCCTGGCTCACTCAGGGCTGTAGACCCTGGCTGCCAAGTTCTGGCCTCTCCTATGCTTTCATATTTCATTATTACGTTCCAGGTACCACACAAAGTGCTTTCCATGTATTAACCCATCCAATCTTTACAAAAATCTATGAAACAGAAACTTCTGTTGCTCCCGTTTTACAGATGAGGATAATAGCAGACCCTATTAAGATGGACCGAACTGGACCTAAATGGAATGGAACAAGGGAAGATGCTCTTTTCCACCTCTGTTCGGGATTGGGAAGGATTTTTGGGGAGAGATTAACATATTCAGGAAAATGTAGGTCATTCATGATTTCAACACACTCAGCAGTAACTCTGAGCAACTTTATTTTTTCAGACAACAGGCTACCCAGAGGAACATGGATTAAGTGTTCCCCATTTAGTTTCCCACAGAAATGTCTTTCTTTAGAGATTTTAGTCCCTTTTATACAGAGCAGGTTTCTGTTTCCCAGTTCAGAGGGCTCCTTATCCAAAGACCCAGCGCAGCACCTCCAATGAGGAAAGCACTCCCCCACCCTCCAGCACCGCGGCATGGGAAGGCTCACCTCAGCCTGAAGGCTCTCCAGCCTGATGATGTGCTGGCTGGTCGATGAGTTTTTCTCACGGAAGTCTTCTCTGAGGGCGTGGACCTGCATGGAGAGTTGTCTCTCAACTTCTGATGCCTGAAACAGAGGATACCACCTTCAGAGCCAATTCAGATACTGTACAAAGGAAGCCGGTTAAGAGTGTGCCTTTCACTGATCATGCATCTCTTTGTACTTTCCATTCTGTAAGGAGCAGTAAGAGGAGATGCTGCCTCCCCACCCATGATCCATTCGTTCTCTAGCACGAACACAAAACACAGACACCCATCCCTACCTCCACCACTAATGATGCTGTCTAGGTCCAAGACCACATTCCTGACCAGAGGAAACAGGCCCAGCAAATAGTAAGCTCTCATATGTGACTTATCATCATTATTATTCAGCTATAGCAGAAGTTCAGCAAATGTTTACAAGAAAGAATAAAACTGATATACCTACTACCTTAGAAATCTCTTTATTTCTCCCATCAGTTTCCTCATCTGGACTCAGGCAAATCATCTCTGCCTGCACTTCTCACTTCCACTCAACATGGGCACTATATGAAATTCCCTGTCGTATTCGTTAAGATTTTTGCTATTATTCTTCAAGGACATTTTTGCAACTTTTAAATCTTTCTAGAGAGTGCTGCCTGAGGTGCTGATTTCCCTCCCCAATCCACTGACTCTCTAATGCTAAAACACAGCAAACATCAAAATGCCATTTGGTGTTGCAGGAGAGTCATGGGAAACACATGAACTCTAGCCCTCCTCCTGAGGGCCCACTCAGACCCCACTGAGGACAGCCCTGGCCACTGCCCTGCAGAGCGATGAGCCACAGGACAAATTAAGCAACTGCCTCAGTGCTTTTCAGAGGCCAAATGGGGTCAGTAAGCTTTATGGGTTCTAGAGAGAGATCACTGCGTGCTAGACAGGTTAGGAAAGGCTCTCAGAGGCAGTGGGATGGCGATAATGTTGAAATGGTAGGCTAGCTGTTCAATGAGGCTCTCACAGTAATGGTTACATGTTCAATAGTTCTTTTTATCTTCAAGTACTATATAATCAATTATCCATCTTTTTGTTGTTTGTTTCCACAGATTCAACAAATGTTGCCTCACTGGAGTACAGAGCCACTTAAGATTCTTAACCTATAGTTCTGTTTTTTAAACAATTACAAAACACAAAATGAAATAAAATCAAGCCACAATCTAGTTGATTTTCATTTAAATACCCTCTGACCTTTAAATTTTCCTTCCCATGAATCATCTTCGTTTCTCAAGTTTCAGTCATGAGGCAATGCGATTCTGATACACAACTGAACCTTTGAAAAAAAACTTAGAAGTTCAGCGCTACAAGAAGTCACTTATTTGAAACGAATAATTTCACAGCTTGGCTTTTAAAAGCAGCAGGGTTAATGGCTGAAGCAAGGAGTCGGCATGAGGCAACCCTACCCTAGCCCACACACCCTGAAACTTGTGACCAAACCAGGCAGTAAATATTCCTGAGAATGTTTCTTCTATATACTTTTTCCTGTATATTCTAAATTTAATTTCAAACAGCAGTAGCTTGTTTTAGACTTGTCCATTACTTAGAAACATGTCTGTCACTCGCTCTTGCCTAAAAATCACGTTAGTAACATTTACTGAGTGCTTACAATGCGCTAAGAACTGTGTTAAATGCTTCTAATACATTATCTCAATTGTTACCACTAATTTACTAATGAAGGAATAGGCTGAGGAAAGTGAAGGAACTTGCTCAAGAGCTCAGCAAGTGACCGCATCAGGATGGTACACTTTGGGCTGTTTTACCCTCACATTAGGATTATAACACTGCCTTCTTGTGTTTTGAAATAGTTTTTCATATTCCTGTTGCCTACTACTGAAACCAAACTGTACATGAGTTTAATTTAACAAGGCTTTTTTCTTTCTTTTCTTTTTTTTTAATACTAAGCAATTTCATTTGAGACTTTAGAAATTTCTTCTAATGGAATATAGGGCCCATCTGGAAATCATATGCTGTAGTTTCACTGCTTATCCTGTATTCAGTTGACTATTGGGGTTTTGAACATATTTAGATTTGCAAAGCACTAGGTGATTCAGGTAGCTGATCTGATTCCTAGCATCACCAGTTTGACATGAATCACAAGACAACAGAGCCACAGAAATATACTCAGGGCTACAAATCTAGCCTAGCTGGCATTAGAAATGCTCCTGTAGACTATCTCCTCTCAAAATGATCTTCCTAGAAATAGAAATTTGTCTCTTCCTACCAAGAAGTTTGACTCCAGAGCCTGAGCTCTTAAGCACCAACCTATAATGCTTCCTTCAAATATTTGACTCCTTGGCTATGCCCAGCAATGTACTTTTCTCAAAGGCTTTTAACCTACATTTCTCATTTGAATTTCCAATAGCCCTAAGAAGCAGGAATCACTGGCCTCTTCTTGCAGACAAGGAAATAGAGGCTTGTTCTATCTCTAGGGGTGGCACCCCACTGATCTTTGGCCACCACACCACCTTCCAGTCAGGGGGCCAATCATTTGCCTGTGATGGTGATGGAGGAGATGATCAGAGTTATAAACCTAACATTTGCAAGGAGCTAATGCACTTGTCAAAGTAAATTATTTTCTTCTTTTTCAGAGATGGAATCTGGCTCAGATCTTTAGATTTGAGTAACAAAATAAATATTAGCTAATTCTGCACATAAATAATAACCTTTTAAGTTTATATATAGCTCTAATGTTCTAAATGCTTTCTGGAAGCTAAATGCTAAACCAGGAAACAAAAAGCCAGCCTCAGTTCCATAATAAATTTCAGAGGTTCTTTGAAGCTCCCCAAGTAGGAGAGTTAGCCAGGGTTGGGGACCGCTGTGTTACAGGGTACTGTCATACACATGGTCCACTTTGGGTTCTGCCCTGAAAATAGCCTGTTAAAGTGGCCCAGCCAGCATCATTAAGTTAGTGGGTCAAGCTAAAAAATATGGAGAAATACAGAAATATCTGGCAGCCAACTCTTTTTTTTTTTTTTTTGCTTTCAGGTGGCTCTTCACAGTTATTCAATAGTCAGCAGATAGCCAGTGGCCTTTCTTGGAAAAACAAAGTTTCCTGCTTCTAGGTTTGGGGCAAAGTCATGACCCTGTGACCTTTTCTGGTGGTGGTACTTGGGGGATAAAATTAGGACAATTCATTCTCATAGTAGAAAATGACAGGCATGGGTCTTATAGTGTACTTCTCAAAATGATGAGCGTCGGCTATTGTGTCTGATTAAGCAACTAACAACGGTTGCGGCAACAAACAACACCTGTAGTTACAGGTGAATCTAAAACAGATGGCAAGATTTTCAGGAATTTGTTGTTTTCTTTTTAAACTCATTTTTCTCTCTAATAAAAGAAATTTTAAAAATTAAAGAGAACTGAAGAATTAAAATCAAAGTTAAAATCTCCATTTACCCCGTCATTAGTGTCAGTCTCCAGAAGTAATCACTATTATAGATCTCTCTTGTTAGCCCTTCTAGAAATTTTATATTCATGCCTATGTATCTAAAACATTATCCAAAAACTTGCCTTTCTCTAGTGTGGCAGTCAATGTGTTAAAGCTGAGAATACTGAGGGTAAGTCATGTTCCTAAGGTCAGACTGGTGTTGGTGAGTGCTGGATTTGGGATTCCCACCCTGATCTGCTCCCTCTGCAGTCGTAGTCTTAGTTTCAACACTAGAGTGCCTCCTCTCCCTTTTCTCTGTCTCAAAATGCTTATTAAAATGAAAGTGACATTAGGGCAACAACCTTGAGTTTATTCTAATTTAGGACAAAGGGTGATTTTAAAACATTGCTACTTTACTGTGGTTGAAAACTGTGCTTTAGGACAATACTTTAAAAAGAATTAAAATTATTTTAAAATTTAAATGTAACAAAACTTCATCACGGAATATGCCGGTATTTAATTTTCCCCCCAATCTTTCTATGTATGTGTGTTTCTACACAGTTATGACCACACTGTTTGTATAGACTTTCTTTTTTAACTTTGCAATATATCATAAGTATTTCTGTATTATTACTCTTCTTAGTCATCACTTTGTATGACTCTGTAATATTCCACCAGGTATTTCCTTTACCACTCCCTTATTGTTAGGCATCTGGGACTTCCCCATATTTTGCAATTATAATGCACTGATGAAAACGTGTCACTGGGGTGGTGGTGGTAGAACTAACCTGAGTAGAAGTGCACTGGACAACTTTGCTGTGTCACAAAGGTAGATAAATACACTTTAGAAAAGAAAACCCATATCGATTTGAAAGCTTATCAAAATGGGCTTTCTTTTCTTTTTTTTTTTTTTTAGAGACAGCATCTCACTCTGTTGCCTGGGCTAGAGTGCTGTGGCATCAGCGCAGCTCACAGCAACCTCAGACTTCTGGGCTCAAGCAACCCTTCTGTCTCAGCCTCCCGAGTAGCTGGGACTATAGGCATGTACCACCATGCCTGGCTAATTTTTTTCTTTTTCTTTTTAGTTGTCCAGCTAATTTCTTTCTCATTTTTTTAGTAGAGATGGAGTCTCGCTCTTGCTCAGGCTGGTCTCGAACTCCTGAGCTCAAACTATCCTCCCACCTCGGCCTCCCAGAGTGCTAGGATTACAGGTGTGAGCCACTGCACCTGGCCCCAAAATGGATTTTTGATTAGCCTTTGCTTAACTGGAAAATCCAATTAACCAATGTGTGTATTTCCTGATTTTCAAGGTTTCACTGTTTAAAAACTTTTACATTTGATAAAGGGTGCCAAGAGCCTACCAGTAGCGTATTACAGGATAAAGCTCCTTTTTACTTTTTTATAGTAATAAAAATGATAGGCATCTACCGGATGATTAACAAATGCAAAAAATGTTAAAATAGTTTTCTGTTCTCACTATGCTTGACTGTGCTAATTCTCCCCAGAAGACTTTCAAAAATAAAGCTCAGAAGTGAAGTTTGTCATGCATTTATGTTTTCCTTAATGTTTGAAGACAATGAGATTTTCACCAATACCTTTCCAAAGAAAACGCTTCATTTTAGGTAGTATGGTGGGCTAGGTTATTTGGACTTACTGAAAAATGCCGGATAAACAGAATAGACTTCTTATGAGCATTAAAAAGCTGACAAGATAGTGACAGAGCCATGATAATGTTTCACATATGCTATTAATTCTGAGAGACAAAAAGATAGAAAATAGAAATGTTAGTATATTCTCCATAAGTTTAAATTGCAATTCCAGAAAGGACAGAGTGAACAGGACAGAGGCAATATTTCACAAGATGATGATCGCCGGTATTTCCTAACCAATGAAAGACGCCAACTCACAAATTCAAGAAGTCCAATGAACCTAAAACAGAATAAATAAAAAGAAATCCATACCTAGATATATCATAAAGAAACTGCATAACACCAAAGACTAAGAGACGATCTTGAAAAGCAGACAGAAGGAAAAACGACAGATTACCCTTCCAAAGAAAAGACTTGGTTTGCCTAATACCCACCAATAGGGCCCATATTAGCAGATCTCTTTAAAATAAAGATACATAATAATGAAAATATGAAGAGGATTTTCTTGCTGAAATGTTCCAATGGTTCCCTAGTAGAGAAAGGTGAAAGCAAAAAAAAAAAAAAAAAAAAAAAACGTGTTGGTGTGGCCCAGTGTTTGAGAACCCCCAAGGTAAAAAAATTAGACCCGTATCGGGAACAAACAAAAAAA
>CAUYRT010014818.1:0-13117 GCA_963574885.1 Lepilemur ruficaudatus | reverse complement strand
GGTGTCCCTGCCTCTTGTCAAGGGGCTTCCCTCCTGCCCCACCCCACCCCTCTCAATCTGGATAACCATACTGCCTCTGTGTGGCCTTTTAAGACTTGATTTTAAAGGGCTTTTAAAAAACACTTTTTAGGCCGGGCGCGGTGGCTCACACCTGTAATCCTAGCACTCTGGGAGGCCCAGGCGGGTGGATTGCTTAAGGTCAGGAGTTCGAAACCAGCCTGAGCAAGAGTAAGACCCCGTCTCTACTAAAAATAGAAAGAAATTAATTGGCCAACTAAAAATATGTATAGAAAGAATTAGCCGGGCATGGTGGTGCATGCCTGTAGTCCCAGCTACTCGGGAGGCTGAGGCAAGAGGATCGCTTGAGCCCAGGAGTTGCTGTGAGCTAGGCTGATGCCACGGCACTCTAGCCCAGGCAACAGAGTGAGACTCTGTCTCAACAAAACAAACCAAAAAAAAAATGCTTTTTAAATGACTCCATATTCCAGCAAGGCAGGATCGGAACGTCCATCCCATCTAAGGCTTATTTACAAGAAAACGTCACAGGCTTCAGGCCGAGGTGCGGGTTCCAAGGAATGCGTGCTGAACTCCAAGACAGCGAGGGGGTACCATGCGTCGCTCTACCTGTGCCCCGTCAACAGGTGCACGGTGATGCTGGGGGCAACCTGACTCCAACTCAAGGTATCCGGCTGGCGATGTGACCCGAGCCTGGGCTCCTCAGGATCATGAACAATAAGGATCAAGACAGGCCAGACCAGAACCCAGCCAAGGAGATAGTCCAGAAACACGATGAGGCCACTCAGAAACGTCTTCACTGCTGCTGTGCCAAGGGCGTGGGGGCTCCCTGCTCATCAGGAATTGGCACCAAAGGGCTGCAGGACTGACCCGTGATCTGTCCCCTGAGCTCCCCTGAGAAGAGTAAGTTTGGGCTCAAGTCCGGCTTCTCACAAAACACTGAGATGGGCACTATTCCCACCTCCATCCCCAGCCAGAACTCTTTTAAACAACAAGCCTGGCACGATCACAGCGTTTCCACGAAGGAACAGCAGCAGCCAGGGAAGCCTTTCTGGTCCAAGCTCAACCTCTAGTGGACACACGATTACATGACAAAACCATCCAGGGAGGCGCCTGGGCCTGATGGAACAGGAGCTGTGTGGCGGCCCGCTCTGGTCCCCCCAGCTAGGAGGGCCACCTGATCTGACAGCTCAGGCTCCCGTGGCAGGTATCAAAGAGGCATCTTGTGGAATCTTATCTTGTGGCACCCGAGCCTTCAAGAGTTGACGGGAACTTTTTCTGCGTTCTCCTATTAATTCTTTGAGGACATCATGTGTCATCTTTTGTACAACTTTTTGACATAAGACGACAGCATTCACTGTCTCCCAATGCTATTTATAGCACAATACAGTTCTGGTTGCATCACATTTTAGAAAACAAAATACCTCCAAAAGTTACATGCCTTCTAGTGTCAGGAAAACATTTTTATATAACCATGCTGTTTCATTTTGCCTGAAAGACTGGTAATATCTTACTGTCCAAGTATTACACTTTGATTCCATCTGACAATCTCATCTCTGTTTTATTCCAAAATATCTTCTCTTGTACTGTAATTTTAACCTATAAAAAACACCTCAAGTCCTTTGAGATGTGCATAGGATTTTCCCCCTTTCTCCTTAACTCCAAATTCCTTCTCATTTTCCCTCCTTCCTTTGCTCCCCTGTCCTCATGCCCAAGTCTCAGTCATCTTTCATTCCCTCTTGCAGCTTTTTTTGTGAGAGGAAGAGCTCCAGCAGCCTGAAGCTTCTAGACCACAGGCAGCCAGAAAGACCACAGACGAAGAACAGAAGCCGGAGCCCTGGAGGGACCAGGGACAGGGACCGAGCTCTCTCTCCAACACAGATTCCAGATGTGAAGGCTCGGGGGTGGCAGTGGAGAGAGGGCAACCAACAGGGGAGAAGGCAGCTCTTTTTGCTCTTACCATTTCCTGAGCTGTCACCGCAATGGCTTTGGAGTATTTAACCACAGTCGTCTGATAGTCGACAAATGTTCCCTTTGGTTCTGGAGGGGTGCCTTCATCCAGCTACAGAGGAGAGGAAAAAAGAAGCCTGTTGAAGTGTGGACTATACTTATTCAAATTAGGAACTTTGAAAAATACAGAGGCCCTCGGAGATTCTTTGGCCCAGAATCAACAGAATTACCCAACTTCTACAATACAGACTTCCACAGAGGTGCACGCGGGCAAGGGGAGGTCCCAGCTTCATCTGGGAGGAATGGGAGGCCTTCCAGAGGACTGATGTTTTAGCTAAGTCTTACCAGGTGATGAGGAGCCTGCTGCATTGGGAAGGTGTCCCAGAAAAAGGGAACAGCATTCATGCACGTGGAGGTGGAGGTGAGCCTGACACTTCTAGGGAAGGGTAAAATGGTGGAAGGCAAGGTGGGAGAGGAGGCAGATGCTACGTCATGAAGTGCCTTCCTAGGAATGGTCTAGTCCACGGATATCTACACCTTGGAGCCCTTACTAACGATCTAAATCAGAGAATAGAAGAAAAGTGGGAGCACTAGCAATAAGTTGTTGCTCCCCTAACTATAAATGCAACAGGAATTGAGAGAAGGGCAAGATCACTGTGCAGTGGAAGAGGTGGGAAAATGGAACTGTGTCCTTGGAAGGGCTGGAGACATTGGTTCAGAAGACCTGCTTTGGAGACCTGGTGGCAGGGCCTGTGAATGGGCCTCAAGCTGCTTAGACTCTCTGAGTCTCAGGTCCTTCACGGGGAACCTCCAAGCATCACATGGTTGTAGTGAAAATGAAGACTATATCTGGTCAAGAACTACATAAAGGAAGAGGAGATAATGAAGATGATGATGATCATGTCAATAATGACTAGGATGAAGAAAAATGCAACCCATCTTCACCCACCACTATCATTGCTACTGTCACCATTGTTTACTACATGACATCCCAGATGAGGAGACAGGTGAACAGAAATGAGCACAGGCAGAGCGAGCCTTGTGAGGTCAGCCTGATCGAACAGAAGGGTGCTACTGACAGTGATGGGGATGAGGCTGGATCCATTTTTATGAGAATCTTGAAATCAAGAAGAAATGGTAGGATTTGGGGAAGGTGGTGACATATTTGAGAAGATCTCCCTGGCAGCCCAGTGCCATATGGTTTGGAGTCAAGGAAGAGACTGGAGGCCAAGACGTCAATTTGGAAAATGTTAGATGAAGTCTTCAAAAACAGCTATTAGCATCATCTGTGTGATGAACAGATGTGAGCTACACTAGGGGAGACTGAGGCTGTGAGTGACGTGGATGCACAGCCTGGGACGTAATTTCCAAACTATTAGTATCAACACAAACTCTAGGCTGGGCTTTTTAGCTTTCCTTATTGGGCAGATAGATGCTGCCAAATATCCCCGTCACGGCAGAGGGACCCTGCTAGTCAAACGAGGACTCAGTTGAGCACTCATTCGCTTGGTGTAAAATGACTGAGCATCTTCTAAATGTTGGGCCATGTGCAAGGAGCTGTCACATGAGATGCCACGTAACTGCAAACACGCCAGGATGCAAGAGCTAGAGGCAGCTCAGAACTCCTAGCTAGTGACCCCCAACAACCATGAAGACCCTTTAACCAGTGTGAAGACAGTGGGAAAAGAACAAAGTAGTGAATTTTCTAGGAGTTCAACATTCTTTAGTTGAAAGAACTTTCCTTTATTTGGAGATGATAGATAGCCTGCCTACTTTTGTTGGTATTAATATTAATATGACCTTTCTTATATAAAGGAGCAGTTTTGTAGACAGCAGAGATTTTTGTTTTAATTTTTTTTCTTGGCCAAAAAGAAAGGGAAAAAACCAAAACACAAACAAAGAAAAGGTACTGCGTCCTAAAATCCCCCAGATCCCACTAACCTCACTGAATGAGGAAATCAAGGTTCAGAGACCTGGAATGACTTGTCCAAAGTCACCCAGAAAGCCGATTACTTCATATTCACCTGTCACTTCCCAAACCTTCTAGTGCTTAGCTATAGGAAAAGAATGGCAAGAGAACCTCCAGAGTGGAAGCCTCCAAAGCGTCACAAATTGCATCCAAGTTAGAATCAACTTTGGGAACACTCATTTTTCTGCCAGTCACTGCCTTTGAGAACTTCAGATGAAGAGTCTAATAGTGTCTCAGGTGTTTTAACCAAATTAATGAAACTGTGGGAGAAAATGCCAGCTTTCCAACGCCTTACTGAGCAGGGGCCCAAAGGACCTGAAATATCACTCACTACAAAGTCCCCAGAGATAGGCTAAGTAAAGGGAGAGTGGGGAAGAGATGTCGTGTCGTCACCCTGGATGTCAGGTTGGGGTAGGTAAGAGTTTAGGGGTACCAATGAAACCCCAATTGTATACTTTGTGGAACTAGGAGGGGGAGGAACCTTTGTTTCTGGCCTCTGGGGCTTATATGTCATCAGCAGTTCCTACTTGTTGCTATCAGGCAACGCCAGACTTATTTCCCAGCGCTTCCAGAAGAATTGAGTGCGTCCCTGGCTGAGAGAGCAGGGTCTACACCACCAACGGTAGGTGGTGCAGGACCTACCTGTCCACAGCCCGTCATGGTGCCTAAGGCTTGGGGCTGTCATAAAAAAGACTTTGGGATCTGACTTTCATTTTCCAGAAATTCATGGAATGTTTCCCGATTACAGTAATTCTAAAAAATACCTTCTCCCAAGCAGAGAAAAAGATTATCACTTGAAATTCTAATTTGTACCCAGAAAGAAACCTTGGGCTCCATTATTTAATGTCCTTGGTAGATACATGGCTTATTTTCAAAGCTCTAGTGTTCTGATGTCCTGAAAACCAAACAAACCTACTGAGACTTATCCAAGGGCCTTGAGAAAGGATGGAATTTCGCTCATTTTCTGCCAAACTGTCCATATTTGAAGCATGAGAAGCCCACAGCAAAAAATTAACAGATGCTTTGACAAAGCCAAGCCTGGGGTCTCTAAAGGGAGACACGGCATTCCAGTCCCGGCTTGTTGCTTTATCAGACAATGACTGCATAATGTTTAAGGATAATTATTATAATTATAGTTTCAGGGTATCATTTCTTTATGGAGATATGAACAACCAATCTTCTTTAAATTAGCAATTAAAGACTGCTTATCAGCCTGAATAACGATATTAATGTATTCACAATCTGACAATGGACATTTCAAAACACAGATGATGCCTAAAATTCTTGACTATGCTATCACAGGATAGCAATTAGGTGTTGATGAACAATTGTTCATTCTAATGAATATCAAACTGACGTGACTAGTGAAGGATTTCTCCGGGGGAAGAGCAGGAGATATGGAGTTGAGACTGTCTCCAGTCATATTTCCCTACTGACCCAACTCAATTGATGGGTCACTAAATGAGAAAATGACACTCGTGTTATCTTCTATGTCTGTAGCCTACAAGAGTTCGCTGAGGGCTTTTACACACACTATTTCAGTGGTTTCTACACTTGCCTAGATACCAGGACCATGAGGGAGATTTTAAAAGTACAATCAGGTTCCCAGGCTCCACAGTGTAGAGACTCCACCTGAGCCAGCGGGGCTGGAGCCCAGGAATCTGCATTCTTGAAAATTCCCTGGGATTCCAAAATAGCCATTCCAAGAACCAACACTTGGGACTCACTTCATTACTTCCTTGTGGAGTTTATTCCCCACGACAACCCTACGTACGAAGCAGACAGGGGAGGTAAATAATTATTTCCATTTTACAAATGAGGAAACCTATGATATCTTCTTTCCTTATGTAAAGTTGGAAGGAAGGGTGCAACTGGCTTACAAAAGTAATGCATTAATCATAAAGAATCATAAGTTTCACATATGAATGGACATCTGGACATTAACCAGAACAATTTTCAAGAGAAGAAAAGGCTGTCAGTTGGCTCCTTAGAGGACAGCGCATGGGGCCCACGTGTGGGGGAGACGGAGCCAAGGGGGGAGTCCGAGCCCACCTTGCTCATGGCCTCTGCGATGGCGTCCACCATGCCCCCCACCAGCCCTACTTCGCTGGCAGCTTCATTCAGTGTCACCATGATGTCGTCCACGGCTTCCTTCATCAGCTGGGCGGCCTCCGTGATGGCATCGTGGGTGTGCTGTGCCTGCAGAGGGAATTGGGAAGCGTTTCCTTAAGCACAGAAAGTCGTGCTCAGGCTTTTAAGAATCACTTCACTTCTTTTAAGAACAGCTTTAAAAAGTGGAATACAAAACTATGCCCCCACCGTGGAGCTCAGCAACGTATTCTATTATACGTCTTCTCTTTCCTTGTTGATGTTTATCCATTTGTTTGCAAAACAAAAATCAGAGGGACAAGTTTAAAAAGAAAAAGATCCCTTTTTTACAATCAAGAAGAAAAATAAAACTGCAATATCAGACAGCATCTTACGACTGATTTTATGTGCTATTATGTTCAGGATGGTAGAAAGAGAATGCCACAGGTTCCTGAGTATATTAATGCAAGTTGACAGATTTAATAAAAAAAAAAACATAAAGGAAAGTTGCCCAACACACTGTAATTCCTTTTTTACAAATGAAACTGGACTACGGAAATGCAGATACATACAAGGAAATAAATCTGTGGAAGGCCTAAGAGCCTTAGAAGCTATGTCACAAATTATAATGCCAAGAGGTTGGCAGAATGAATGAGCAAAGTGCTCCAAGGACAGAGGCCATGCAGACAAAACCCCCAGTACTCACGCATCCCTGAGACCATACCTCGGAGCAGGTGTTTCACACACGTGCCGAGCATAGTAGGGGTTAGGTGCATGAATGAATGAAACCAGGGCACTGCTGGGCTCTCTGAAAGACATCTCAAGCGGCAGCAAGATGCAAGGGAAGAGCCAGGGTGCTGGGTCAGACAAACCTGGGCTCTCGTTCTGCTTTACTGCTAACTAGGTACATGGCCCTGGGCTTCATCTCCTCCTAAGTGAAATGGGAATAATCCCAACGGCACTATGCAGTGAAATTCTGAAGAGATGATATGGGTGCAGGTGCCTTATTGTTTATAATAAAGGCAGTCTCGTAGGGGGCTGGGCCCTCACCTTCATGCCAGGAAGTTAGTTGCAGAATTAAGCACTGCACCCAGGCACCAGGTCTACCCATGCAGTGGCTGTGGCTGCTCTGACCCACCCCAGGGGGAGACGACCCTTCTAAAAGGCACAAGACACTGCATCTTCACCTGGGTGGATGAGAAGGGAAGGAAGCCAGTGGGAAATGACAAGTCTTTTGAGTCATTTTCTAAATAAAAGAGGAGAATTTCAAGAAGAGACTATGAGAGCCACAGCAATTGGCTTTGTCTGAGTTGAAAAGCCATGGGAAGCATGAAGGGTCCTCAAATGTGACATCTGATGAGCCGTGACATATGTTGATCATAGATGGCTATCCCTGAGGCACCTTTGTCAGGATGCACAGACCTCTCTCTTTGGGATGAACACAGTAAACTGGTAATGTAGGTTGACAGCTGATTTCATGGCATAGAGAGGGTAAAACACCAATTGTGCAGACTGCTTTGGCAACAGACGTCTGAAAAGTGCTATCTTCTGTACACATCCTCCAGAAACAGCATCTCGTACATTCTCATCTATACAGAAGGCGTGTATTTCTCTAAGTCTCCATTAGAATGAGACGACTGCTGGAGGCACCAAAATGCCAGCAATTCTGCACATTCGTATTCAAACTAAGCACATGTTTTAGGGGAGAGGTGAGCACTGCGTGCCAAGGATCTGCTCCCTCATGTCGGCTTAGGAAGGTATCAGAAGCAAATTTTGGGGGTGGCAGCAATGAATCACAAAACTGGTCTTTGAACTCCTTAGATTTTAACTTTTGTTAAAGGACACTAGCCCTGTACCAGGTCAGCAAGACGTACGTACAAAATCATCCCCTTGCTCTCGGGCTTCCCGGGATTGAACGACCTTCCCGTGTGCGTGTGCTGATGAACTCTCCAGGCTGCTCTCCTTTACTCCTCGCATTTCAGTTTTACAGATCTTTAGAGGGTCGGCTCAGAGTCTACCTCTTCTGTGAAGCCTCCTCCAATTATTCCAGGCCCCATCCAGGGCCTTTCCCTCTGAACTCCAAAGGCAAGTCTCATCTTTATCAGACAGCCGCGCCTCAAACCACACACGCCTGCTAGCTGCGCTCAATAGTTTCAGACACCCAAAGACAGAGCTGGACCTCAATTAAGGCACGTTTAAACGACCGAGCAATCTAGGAAGTGGAGGCAGTAGGCCCAACCATGAGGTAGTTATTTTAGATGCTGGAGGGTTCCTTGTTACCGCTCCTCGTGGTACGACACAGGAGAAAAATCAGGTTCTGTTCTATTTCGGACACACGTCTGAAGTCTGCTTCCAAAAGAGACTTGTTTCTTTATTACAATGCTTCCACTACAAAGTCCAGGACAGCAGGCATAGACATCACAGGAGTATGGAAAATAGGAGAGGGCTACAGGGGGTGGGGGAGATTTCAACTTTAGTAGAGGGGAAAACAACTAATGAGAATGTCCCAGCCGTGTACAGAGCTGTGTCTTTGCTGGAGTGTTACAGGCAGAAGCTGTAAGGGCCCATCAAGGATGCTGCAGAAGGGAAGTGGGTGGGGTAGGGCTGAGTGTAGAAGGGAACTGGGTGGGGTAGGGCTGAGTGTAGAAGGGAGCCCAGTGGGGTAAGGAGAAGCGACACAGCAAATGCCTGGGTAAGCATATAATTCATTAACACCAGGCTCCGGGGCTGCCACTTTATGTTTTTTAAACACCTATGACCTCAGGCACATTATCTTATCTGTAACTCCCCTACGGAGGGATTTATAATTAACCTCATTGTACAGGCGAGGTAACAAAGAAATGAAGTAATCTGCTACCAAGAGGCAGAGCTAGGATTTGAATCCAATCATGTCTGACGCCAAAGCATGTGCTATTTTTCATCAAATCAAAGCTACCCATAGCTATTTAACAACACTTTAACTCTATTTTCACTGCAAACAAGAATATATAACACACAACACGTAGCACATAAAACCTAGTAAATATCTTCCCGAAGAATAACGTCAAAGTTGATTAAGTCTGTGCATCAGGCCTCCCAGGAGAGCGTCTGAAAAAGCACATTTGCAGCATCCCAGGTGTTCCTTGGGACAAGCCTGGAGGGTGTGCAGACAGAGTGCAGGTTGACCAAGACCAGCGAGGGACGCAAGTGATCACCTGCCTTGCCTTCGCGGTCACGTCTTGCTTCATCATCCAAGGCATCTGGCCATTCACTGAAAACTATTTCACACTGGTAGAAAAATATTCCAGACACCATTTCCAAGCAGAAGCTGTTATTATAAAGTCTACAGTGCTGGCTATGTACACTCCCAGCCATAAGGTCCCTTGGGATAAAATAAAATTCCATGAGGAGCTCTAAACTTGCAGTCCAAGCAGGTATGCTAACATCTTAAGAATCCAGAAAACTCCTACTTCAATTTATCCTACGGGCACTGACACCCTCTCAGGTAGGAGTGGGGACACACAGCAGTCAATAGCCTGGGGAAAGGGCAGCCAGAACGGAGTGAGAGGATGAGTTCTGGCTCCTCCCACTTGGGCGGGTGCAGAGGGGGCCAGCCAGACTTCAGGGCCCCTGTGACTTCAGGGCCCCTGCTGTTAATCTAGAGCAGTCAAAATGGCACTCTGTTCTTTGTGTTCTACTTCACCTCTTCAGCAGCTAGACTCATTTTTTCAAAAGATCCTGCACAACTTGAGGGCAGTGGCTGGCTCTTAATATTGTAGCACTTCCAGAATAAAGTTCTTAATAATTGCCTGATACATGAATGAAAACTTGAACATGGAAAATATAAGTCTAAGACATTATTCATGCTGCTACCAGCGTGATGATGTTTCCAAAATATAGATGAGTTGTGTCACTGCCCTATTTCGAGACCATCAGTGGCTCCCCACTATTTACAATAAAGACCAAACTGAAGAGAAGACCTGTCATGAAATGGTTGTGTCTATCCTCCTGTCCAGCTGTCCCGACACTCTGCAAGTTCCAGACACAGCAGACTGTTCACTATCATCTGAGGGCATCACAATCGTTATATAACCCTATCTTTGCCTTTGCATATGCTGTTCCCTCTTCTTAAGTTCCCAAGCTCAAAGCAAAATGTGGTGCAAGTTCACCCATAACAGGGTGTCTTCATCTTTGGCCACTTAAAGCAGCTGGGTGACACCATGGACTGAAGAAATCTTCCTCTTGCAAATTGGTAAGGGAGATTTTCATATTAAACTACAGTCTCTTCTTAAGTCCTAGGAACAGAAATGGCATTCAGTGGAAAACAACAGAGATCTCCTTTGTGCAAGCTGGGTGTCAGCACTGAGCAGGTATTCAGCAGGTATTTTAGTTTTTATTCCTGTAATAATCACACCACACACTCTTCTCCCCCAAGCACACTTGTTTACACATCCTGTCAAGGAAAAAGAACTTATACATAAGCTTTAATTATATACATGTTTCTTGGTTTTCCCCCTAAAGGTCCCTGGGAAGGCCACCTTAGAGCGGAAACTCAAATGCCACTGGTGAGAACTGGAGGTGTTCCTTCTTGGAGGGACAGAATACACCAGGAACGTGGGAGGGCTTCTTAGGGGTCCTCAGTGAGTCCCTGACAAGCCGGACCGTACCTTGGGGTTTCCTCCGCCTTCTTTGGCTGCATACAGCATCTGTAATGCAGACTCGGCGAGCGTCTTGGTCTGGTCCAGCACAGTCATCTGCTGCTGATGGTCAAGGATCTTGGAGGCCACGCCAACCGCGGCTAAGATCAAGGGCTCAAAGTAGCTTGCCAGCTGTGTCACCTTTCAAGGAAAAAAAAATACATACATGTATCATGTAAGCACATGTGTCTCCTTCAGGGGCACCACGGTAGTGAGGGGCTGGGAGCAGGGCTGGGCAGATCTGCTACAGTTTGCTGTCGAAAGTACTCGCTAATCAACGAACTCTTGCTTGGTTTTTACCTCCTCTGGGGAGTTCTTCGACTCTTCTTGAAATATGGCAGAAGTGCTGAGAAACTCATTCTGAGATCCAGAGTTAGATATGAGAATTGAATTCAACTTTACAAATCATAAATTGTTACAAATAAAGGCCTTTTTAAAGAACCAAAGACATCTTACACTCTCAGAAGGAAGGGGGAGTGAAGAGGAAGAGGACAGCAGGGGAGCTAAGAAAAGAAGGCCGAGATGAAAGGAACCTTCCGGAGCTCTTCCGGAAGCCAATCCAATTGCCTTCTGCCCCAAGCATTTGGACCGAGCCTTGGATGTGGAATAAAAGCACAAATGATTTCACAGCAGCCTAGATGTTCTGTTTATGATTAGCCCACCCTGGGAGAACAAAAAAGCATATCACGACGGCTGACCACTGCCCTGGCGCAGGCCTGTGTCCAGGAGGACAATCCCATAACACACACATATGCTCACCAAGGCTCGCTAGCTGGGCACTGGGGCCACATGTCACAAGTACTTGCTGCATCCCCTATGCTGGGCTCTCTGATAAATGTTTGATGTACAGCTCTGCTCCTCACTTAACATCCACAACAATTTTCAGAGGCAGATACAAATGAAGAAACTGAGGCCTAGACGGGCTGAGCTGCACGCTCCTCTCGTGCAGCTGGGAGGAGACAGGCAGCAGGCGTCAGACCCCGCAGCCCGGCTCTCGGCTGCCACGCTCTGTTACTTCTCACTAGATTCCAGCTCTGCTGCTGTTGCAACATTGCACTTCAGAAGTTTATCATTTAGTATTTGTTTGTTGCTTGGTAAAACGTTTAACATAAAGTCTGCGAGTAATATGGCAACACCCCTCTACCTAGCATCCAGAATACCGGATTTTAACATTTTACTGTATTTGCTTCAGACACCAGAAAAACACAATGGCACGAATCACACTTCTCTGTTCAACCTCTCGTTCTGTCTGGCAACGAGTAATGGCTAAAGGATTCCCATCAAGGGTGTTTAAGTCCACACTTTCAGCCAGCAACTCCCTTAACGGGTCACGTGCAAGAAGAGTGAGTGTTGCCGGGACGCAGGCGGGAAGGCCACTTCCCAGGAGCAGTCACTAGGCCAGAAACAAAGTGGGGGGGCGGGGGGTCGTGAGGGTGGTAGTAGCTGGTGCACACTGAGGGGGCACCCAAAAAAGAAAACTTCACTAGGCTAACAGTGAGACAAGACTATTAGCCAGCAATAAATACACTCTTAGTCTGTCATCCTCACTAGGTAACTATGTTACAGATCGGTTTCAGAGCATGTGAGCAGGGCTGTTGCAGGCCCTTAGGGTGCCTTTGTGTGAATTTTAAAGGGGTCCTCGGGGCAGACCTGACCAACACCAGGGCACAGGGCTCGGCCAGCAGGGCACAGGCTGGATTTCAGCCGCCGCTCCCCGCTTCGGCCACACACCTTTGTGTAGGGCCCAGTCCGCACGACCACAGGCAGCAGCCCCACCCTTTGCTTTTGATTTTATCCTCTTTCCCAGCAAGGGCACTGGTGTCGCCACCAAAGCGAGCGGGACCCTGATGGGACGTCGGGGGTCAGGTGCCAGGGGCCAGGGCTCAGGATGGGACCTTTATGCAATAAAGAAGGAGTCGAAATGTCTAATGCATTAGAACCTTACCTGTTTTCTAGACTCATTTTCTCATTTTCAATTTAAACTTCATCATTGCGACTGTCAAATGCCAAGGGGGCTGCTGTGTGCTGAGAATAATTAAATATAATAAATGAACTAGAGCCTGACTTCCTTGGGGAGGCAGCGTGGCTGGGTGACGAGGGCATTCAGCTCCAGCTTCAGAGCCAGTGGGTTCAAATCTCCCCTGACAATTCCTTATTTGGAAATCTTTAGGCTGGGCATGGTGGCTCACGCCTGTAATCCTAGCACTCTGGGAGGCCGAGGCAGGAGGATCACTCAAGGTCAGGAGTTCGAAACCAGCCTGAGCAAGAATGAGACCCCGTCTCTACTAAAAATAGAAAGAAATTAATTGGCCAACTAAAAATATATAGAAAAAATTAGCCGGGCATGGTGGCACATGCCTGTAGTCCCAGCTACTCGGGAGGCTGAGGCAGAAGGATTACCTGAGCCCAGGAGTCTGAG
>CAUYRT010014816.1:0-12092 GCA_963574885.1 Lepilemur ruficaudatus | reverse complement strand
TTTGTTTTGTTTTTGTTTATACTTTGACCAGCCTTGCAAAACGAATGAGTTTCCTTCTTCTCAAACTTCATATTGCCAAACTTCCATTCTTTAACTTTTCACTTGTCTTGGAATAATCTTTCTTTTATATATTTGTCTCTTCCCATAAAACTTCCAGACCCTGTGAAAAGCACTTAGCACTGGGTCCATCCGTCTCTCTCACGTAGCGAGTGATTATAATAACAGATGTTGCTGCTATTCAATCCTGTCGCGTCTAACTGCCTGCAGAGAAATCTCCATGCCTCACCAAGGCATCCCAAGATACAAAATAAGGATAAAGCAGAATGTGATCTCATTGGGCAGTTAGGTTAATGGTAATGGAATGGTCTCTTTTCTCTTTCACCCTATTATAATCCAGGGGAAGCTGTTGCTATTAGGTTTCTGAACCCATAGGACTGATTGCAGGATCGTGTCTGACCTGCCAGGTAGCCTTCTGCACTGAAGATCCCTAGAGCCAGTTACCGACTTACCTGAGGGTAAGAGAGTCAGGAGGAGGAGGAGAGTGGAGAGAAGCAGGTGGAGTCTCATGGCTGTGAGGCCGGTGGGGAGAGGCATCGCCGCAGTGGAGCCTGACGTCCCTGAGCATGGCAGGTCCGAGGCTTTTTATGGTGCTGCCTGGACCTGTGGTTTGTTCTTGGTTAATAGAGCCTGACAAAGAGAGAATATCTTAGTTTTACACAGGAAATCTCCAGGGAAACAAAAGGACATAAATGTGGCAGTAACTCAATGGATGAGAAAGCAGAAGGTTAACGCTCTTCCTTTCCCAAAGTCTCAGGACATCCGCACCATCAGCTGCTTGCTTTGCTGTTTTCCCCTGCACACTGCACATGAGTCTGTCATCGATCACACTTTACACACCTATTGCGTGTCAGGCAGCACAGTAAGAGCTAGGGGCACGTCAAGTGCATCATGATCAGACGAAGTGTTCAATGAGTTCATGCAATAATATGTTGTAAGTAACTGACACAATGAGCCAAAGAGAGAGTGGTGGTTTTATAGTTATTTCTACTGAAGGTTAGCCGTGGGAGAGCGTAATGAGAATGTCAGGAAAGGCTGCATAAAAGCGATGATATCGGATGTGCTTTAAAAGAGTTTGGTGTTTTCTTGGATGGGGAAAGGGGGATCTGGGAGCTGTTGTTGGATGGATATAAAGTTACAGCTACACAGGATGAGTAAGTTCCAGAGATTGGCCCCACAGCATAGTGCCCGTAGGTAACAGTGAGAGATTGTGGACTTAAAACTTTGTAGAGAGGGTAGGCTTCATGTTAGGTGTTCTGACAAAACAACAACAAAAGAAACTCTTAGAGGTGAATGGTTATATTTATTACCCAGATTGTGGTAACACGAATAATAGAGATTTTTGTAATATTTGGTGAAATTCATTAAGGTTTTAGTTGAATAATCTGGTAACTCATGAATATTTTTTCAATTTGTAGAAACAGAATATAGGATCCAGTTATCTAGACATACTAACTACATACATACAAATATAACTTTCCGTTATATTTTCCAAACTACATTAGGTTATGACAATGAAGAATGTCTGCATTTTCTTATGGGGTATTAAGTCTCTGTGTTTCACTTAACATTTTTCTGGAAAAACTTCTTGTCTCCTCTTCCCATCATCCATCTCCCTTCATGCCTGTCTTTATTAGGTCAAATTTGCATCAACGTTTCTGGCTGACCGGTTGTTTGATTTTAAATGTTAACTTTCAGTTAATGACCTTTCCCAATTTTCTCTGCTTATTGGTTACTGATTGAAGCATAGCAAGTTACCCCAACACACAATGGCTTGAAACAAGAGAGAAACCATATGTAAGAGTAAACATGTCAACAATTATGCTGGCGTTCCAGGAATCACTTTCACAGGCTGCGTGTCCGTGAAGTAAAGGCACCGCATGTCAGAGGGATGGGCGTGGGTGAGTGGCCGGCATCTCTCCAGAGGTGGGACTTGGGCTTCCCTAGGAAGGACACAACATGCTCTTGAGGCAGGACATTGGATCTTCCTCTGGTTCTTATCAGTGTGGGAAGCCTACAGCAGGGTTTCTCAGTCTCAGCACTATTGACATGTCATAGGATGTGCAGTAGCATCCCTGGCCTCTACCTGCCAGATGCTGGCAGCACCTTTCTGGTTGCCACAACCAAAAATATGTCCCATTATGTGCTAGGGGCAAAACCATCTCCACTGGAAATACCTGGTCTACAGTATCTAAATCCTCATCCAATTTTTTCCCTCTAGTCATTTGAACTAATAATTAGGATTTAGGTTGGACTCTAGGATTGTCAGATTGCAGCTGACTTTGAATGTACCCAGGGGAAAGTCTGGGTTATGTGAATATATTATATCAGAAGCAGAGACAAACTAGATTCTCTTTGTGCACATTACTTTATACTTTGCACTACAAGAGAGAACTATGCAGGGTTTTTCTGCATGACTGGGTCTCCTCCAGCTTTTTATCTGCCCTGTAGTTGTGCCAAGCCTCAAAGGGACAGGAAAGTTATGGGGGTGGAAGCTATGCTTACTCTGGAAGGTCGTGTTCTGGGTGGAGGAATACAGCAAATTCTCATAAATCATTTTTTAAAATTATTTGATTTTATTCTTTATATTGATAGATAAAATTACATGTATTTGCTGCCTACAACACGATATTTTAAAGTATATATGCTTTGTGGGATGACTAAATCCGGCTAACTAACAGGAGCATTACCTCACAGTTATCATTTTTGTGGTAGAATGCTCAGAGAGTGGATATAAAGTATAAATAAAACTGTATCATTGACATTCCAGCAATTTGCTGCTCTTCTCTAATACAAGCATTTGGATACAACAAGTTTAGTTCCAAATACTGCTTTAGCTTTATTCCACACATTTTGATAGGCTGTGTTTTTATTTTTATTCAGTTCAAAATGCTTACTAACTTTTATTTGGAAGTTTTCATTTCTTTATGTAGACTATGTTTTTGTTCAATATTATACTTTCTTCTTAAAGAACTTCCTTTAACATTTCTTTATTGCAAACTGATGGTAATGAATTCTTTCAGGTTTTGTTTGTCTGAAAAAATACTTTTGTCTCACTTTTTGAAAAGTGAGTGAATATATTTTCTTTGGATAGAAAATTCTGAGTTGACAGGTGAGCATTTTTTTTTGGCACTTTAAAGAGATGCCATTTTTTTGTTTTTTTGTTTTTGCTTGCATAGTTGCTCATGAGTAGCTGACGTAATTATTATCTTTACCTCTCAGTATGCAATTTTTTTCCTCTGGCTGCTTTTAAGACTTTCTCTGTTATATTTTGTTTCCAGCAGTTTGAATATTATGCATGTGTGTGTGTGTGTGTGTGTGTGTGTGTGTGTGTGTGTGTGTGAGAGAGAGAGAGAGAGAGAGAGAGAGAGAGAGAGAGAGAGAGAGAGAGATTCATACTGCTTGGCACATTTTTTTTATCTGATTTTTCAGATGTTTGAATCTGTGATTTAATGTCTTTCCTTATTTTGAAAAGTTTTCTAGTAATTAACTCTTTAAAAATTCCCCCTGCCCTGTTCTCTCTTTCTCTTTCTTTTGAGATTCTAAATACACATGCATTAGACCATTTGATATTGTCTTACAATATCAAATGTCCCACAATACAAATCTTTGATACTGTGTTTTTAGCATCTATTTTTTCTCTTTATATGTCAGTGTGGACTCTTTGATGGTATGTGCAGGCACTGGTGGTGGCAGGATGGTTGTTTAACCCCTCAGCCCCAGACAATGTGCGTGGGTGCTGGTGGTGGTGGCAGTCAGCAAGGGGGCCTAAGCCCAGGTGCCCCAGCAGCGTGTGTGAGTGATAGCTGCAGTGAGCAGGTGGTTGGACAGCCTGCTTGGATGGTGGTGGTGATTGTGGTGGTTAGGGTGGGCCTGTCTTCAGGCCCTTTGAAGGTGAGGACAGGTGTGTGGTGGCCCTGCTGCTGGGGGCCAGGGTTGCTGTCAGCAGCAGCAGCCCCAGGCAGGCAGCTCTCAGCCTCTGGAAAGTGCACCCTTTGGCTCCCTTTGCAGCCTCTGTGGTGCACTACGCTGCCCCTTCCCCTGGGCACAGGACACTGTGTGGCTATAGCGCTGGGGGCCAGGCCACACTGCTCGGTCCAGCCCAAGTGGAGACCCTACAGCCCTCCGGGTGGATGTGGGGGATGTCAGTGGAGCTCCAGGGATGTGGAGATGATGGGGCTGTTGGGCCCCGGAGCAGGACATAGTCAGGTTGGGGCTGGGCTATCAGGATGGTGCCGAGCTGGAGCTGTTTGGATCTCAGGGGGTGTAAGGGACCCAGTGTGATCTCCCTCTCTGGGACAGTGCTGTCACAGGGACTCCAGGCAGGTCCCTAAACCAGTTTCAGGGCCTTCAAGTGCTGAGGGCTTCTCCCGTGGCTGATGCTGCAGGGAGTCCGCAGTGGAATATGGACCACCAGGCATCTCTCACTTGCCTTTCCCCACACTGGGGACTTCCTCCCATCCCTGCGTCGGTTCTGGCTGGGCTAGCTGCTGGCTTCTCTCAGAGGTTCCCTGTCGCTTCCCTGCTGAATCCCAGTGTTCCGTCTTAGGTGCTCTATTCGATGCGTGGTTGTCTACTCGCGGTTTTGGTCTTTGTGGAGGAGGTGAGTGCCGGGGGCCTTTATTCAGCCACCTTGAAGCTCCCCCAACAATGGAAGAATGAAATGCATTGCGATGGCTTTAATATACTTGTCCCAGCTGCTTCTCTTCCAGGGAATAAATTATTATTACCCCAGGGAATAAATAACATATAGTGCAAAAATATATTAAAGGGCCAGTTGGTGATGTAATTTCCTGAGTAGCTCTGAGGAGAATTGGCACTTCTACAAGAGCAGAGGTGGTCGGAATTTGTATAAGTCTCTGGGAGTTTGAGTCCAACATTTTGGACTTTCTGAGAGTTTGAGTGGCCCAAAGCAGCACAACTGTACATTGCCTGTTGGCCGGATCAGGCAAATCAGTGCGTGAAATGCAGTTAATATCCTTTTAAATGTCTTGATTCTATACTCCTTCAATGGCTAGGGTGAGGCCTCTGTAACTTTACGCAAAAGAAAACTCTATCAATGACAGCGTCTTTACACAAAGCAACTAAAGCTATGTCTACATTGAATAAAATGATGATGTGTGGAGCACACACTCGGTGGCTGTGATGGGCAGAATAACGCCTCCTCCCTGCCATAGCGGTTCACGCTCTGATCTCTGGAACTTGCGACTATGTCACCGTACGTGGCAAGGGGAATTGAGACCACATGTGGAACTAAGGCTGCAGTCCACTGACCTTCAGAGAGATTACCTTGGATTATCCAGACGGGCCCAATGCAATCATGAGAGTCCTGAGAAAATGAAAGAGGAGGCAGAAGATGAATTCAGAGTGATGGACCGTGAGAAGGACCTAACCCACTGTTGCTGGAATAAAGGTGGAGAAAGGGAACCGCAGAGCCTCAGAAGGAAGCTCAGCCCACTGACTGCTCGATTCTGGTCCCCTGAGGTCCCCGTCAAACTTCTAACCTACAAAACTGACAGATGATAAATTGTTGTTGTTTTAAGTCACCATGTTTGTGTTAATTTGATACAGTAGCCACAGGAAGGCAATGCAGTGGTTCATAAGACAGAAAAAAATGCTGGCTGGTCATGCCCAGTGAAAGTCGGGAACTAGGGAAATTCCCTGCATCTCTGCCAGGAATACACAGAGAGACCCAGAGCATGGCCTTTGAAGAGGCTGCAGAAGTGGCTCAAGCCTGTAATCCAAGCACTTTGGGAGGCCAACTCAGGAGGACTGCTTGAGGCCAGTAGTTCCAGACCAGCCTGGGCAACACAGTGAGACCCAGTCTCTACAAAACATTAAAAACAAAAAAAATTAGCTAGGCATGATGGTGAGTGCCTGTAGTCCCAGCTACTTGGGAGGCTGAGGCAGGAGAGAGGATGGTTGAAGCTCAGAAGTTCAAGGCTGCAGTGAGCTGTGATCATGACACTGCACTCCAGCCTGGGTGACAGAGGGACATCCTGTCTCACAAAAACAAAATAGGTATAATAAAAGTTCCCCTGCCCTCCCCCTCCCCGGTCATGTTCAACCAGGAGGGCATCCAGACCAGATAGAAGGATGGATTTTGCAGGGAACTGAATAGTCATCAAGTGATCACATACAATATGGATTTTTTTCAATATTAATTTTTAAAATAAGTTTTGTGTTTGCTAGCTTTGCTTTATTCTTTATTGAGGACTCAGTAAGAATCCCTGTAGAAAGAAAAGGACAAAGAGAAAGAGCGAGAATATAAAAACATCCAAACAAACAATAGGCTCCAGCTTCATTTCTGGGTGGGTGTAGTACTCTCGATGCCTGGTTGGTGCCCCAGGGGCAGGCAGCAATGTTGGTTATTTAAACATCTCCCAACGTGGATTTCTGTTTCGACGCAAAACTCGTGGCAGGAACCATTTGGACGCTCACAGATCTCCTTGAATTTGCCCCTGGCTGCACACAGAAGAGGGTTATTGCAACCATCTGTCAGTCTCCCCGAATTTTCACTGAGTTACATGGAGGTGGGATACAGTGTCTGGAAACAATCTTGTGTGGATGTTTTTGGGTTGCATTGTTATTTGATTTCTTAAATGAACACTTAATAATCTGCTGTTACACAAAAGTTTGAATCTTTTGGTGTTCTTGAAGAATCTGACAGTATTGGGTGCACCTGAGTAACAAAAGGCTGGAGCTGAGAAGCGCTCCCCCTGTTTAACTTCCAGGGCTTGTACACTCCTGTTTATTTGTCTTACTCCTTATTCTATTCTGTCACTGATGGCAGAGACTGGTTTGTTTTTCATGTCATGTCTTGTACTGCTGATTTTCCTAGAGTAGAAGAAAGCTTTTAGAGAAGAATAATATATGTCTCTCTTTTCCCCCCGCTTTCTCTCCATATACACAGTTACACACAAATATGTATGATAAGTTATAATATATATATTGTTCAAAAGTGGAAGTGAAATATAGCTCTAAACGATTATATACTTTAAGGAAATTGTTAGAAAGGACATTTTTCTAGTGAAGGGAACACTTTTCCTTCCTGTTTAACACACAAATACCTCTGTGTCCATATTTGTGACATCCTGTGGCTTCCTCCACTCCTCGTTTCTCTGCGGCTGGTTTGGAGGTTGCCATCTTGCTCTAGATACTACTGCATATGTTAAGAGTGAAACATTCACGTTCTTCTTAAAGGCTGGACAACCAGTTTAAAACATTGAGTAGCATTTGATTTATGTCCTAAGATCTCACTGTTCTGAGGATGGGCCACAGTTTCAAAAGTGGTTTAATTCTGAGCAGACTCCATATGTGACAAAGTGTACCATTTCAGTGACAATCTCTGTAGCTCTTTGCTGACAACCAAAGAGGTATCCAAACCAGCACTTCAAATTTTTTCTTTCTGGAACACAGAGACTGATTCTTCAATAGCATCAAATCAGTACACGGCATTTATGATACACTCAATAAATGCCTATTGAGTTGCATTGAACTAAAATCCAAATGCATTAGGTTGAATTTACCTCTTCAGTTGTCACAAATGAATTAGTTAATGGATGTGAAGATCAAATACGCAACACCATATTGTTACCTAAAATATGAATTGGGAAATAATTTTAAGAGTATTTTTTTTAAAATCAATGATCCTTCTAAGTATTGAGCACTTGGTAGAAATCAGCTGAAATCTGAGTTTTTGATCCTTAAGCTTTATATTAATATCTCTTTCTTTTATCTGTAACTAGTCAAGTACTATACATATATGTGTGTGTGTGTGTATATATATATATATATATATATATATAGCCCATTTATCTTAGGCTAAAATTGGCCTTTTGCAGCCATGAGAGTCATGTGAGATTAGTATGCTATGGAGGATGAACCGTTGCCATGTCTTGCACTGTGTGGAAAATCACTCTTGAACGACCCCCTATTGTGGGGCTTCTTGCACTCTACTGTGGGTGTAGAATCTGACCTCAATTCTTGATGAAGAATTTGTTGAGGGCAGGAATCACATCTTATTCTTCTCTGTATGTATATCTTAGAATCTGACTCAAGTCTTGGCATATAATAGGTATTCAGCAAACGACTGAGAAATAAGTGATTGAGATAGAGCTATTTCCCATCCTGTAGCGTGTGTGCAGAAATTCGTTATTACCCTCAGTTCACGTGTCTTGGAATCATGTGTGCTGTTTTGCTGCAGCTGATTCTATGGAGCTTAAATTTTCAAATCGAAAAGGAGCTTTGTAAAAATGTGGTGCTCTGTTGCTTGTTTATAAGAATTCAGGTCACATTATGGGAATTTTATTCTTATTAATTTTTTGTTTTTAATTTGTTCTTTGCTAGTGAACCTTGTATGTTGCATATTGTGGGCACACTGTCATTGCCAGCTATTTGCTTCAGAAACAAATGTTAGCATTACAATAAACATAACAGATTATTTTGCTTAGCCACTTACCTTACAGATGAAGAAATGAGACCAAGGGAAAAGAGGAAACTTGCCCAAGATCACCTAGTGATCTACTGAGGAAGGTGGAAGAGACAGAGCTAAAGCTTGAGCATCCCGAGCCACATTCTATTTCCCCTTCTTTCTCCCTCTTTGTATCCTCCTCTGCTCCCCCAGCCTTTCAAAAAAAATCGCAGTCCTGCTGCAAATGTCCACCTATGGACAACCAAAGAGGACCCCACCTTCCATTCAGACTGCTGTCTTTAGCAGAGTCCTGTATTTTCTTCTCTAGGCTTGTTGCATTCCATTTTGGCTCTATTTTGATTGGGTGACTATGAAAACAAACAAAAATGAATTAGGTTTTCTAAATTTGGAAGTTTTAAAGCTTGATTAAAAGCATCGATTTTTCTGGGGATATGAGTGCAAAACATATATTTTAAAATGTTTTATATTTAGTTTTAAAATCAAACCCATATGTTTAGCAAGAGTGACTACTTAACAAGTACTAAGCAGGTGGGTCTTTAGGAATCAGAAGAACAATTATCTTCTAAGTTGAAGTCACTAGTTTTGTGTGCTACTGAGTTAATATAATTGGATATGGCATCACCTTTAACCAGTCTTTGGGGAGTCGTACGAAGGAAGCAGCAGGACAGAACCCCAGGGTGGGACGTGTAGTGTAGGGAGAGCCAGGAAGGAAAGAGAAAGCCTTCACTCTGATATTGAACCCACTCTCGAGGGAGGCACTTCACGTTTTAGGGCCTTAATTTTTTCCTCTGTACAGCAAGAGTAAGGAACTAGGTCATCTTCAAGGCCTTTTAGAGTCTTGTCACTGACTGATTTAATAGTGTCTGCAGTTCTCATAGCTTCTCTGCTAATTGTAATGAGGCTAACTGCTCTTTTGTTTTGTGAAAAATACTTCTGCATGTGTTTAAAAATTACTCATTCTTCTCTTCACAAAAATGAAAGCATTTTTAAGGTAATTTATAAAACATTCAATGAGTCTCTTACATATCAGCTGTTTACACTGTGATGCAGCTTAGCCCATCCATGGGAGTATAGCTCCCCATCAGCCTGTCCTTCCTCCCCAAACCCATGTGGAATGTGGGATGGAGGACATGCTTCACACATATGCAAAGACACAACAGACACACACACACACACATGCACAGACACACACAGTATCATCAAGGGAAATGTGCAGAGGAAATCCTGGGACAGACAGCTCGAACACTCTCCATGCTCACTGTGGCCATGGTTTTCCTTCCACAGCCTGCTCTACAGTCAGGATCCCTAAGCTTTTGCCTTAGGCTTTCAAGCCTTGTGTTACTTTTGGCTTTTGGCTTTCTAACACCTCTTATTAAAAAAACAAAAAAACACTTATTCATCCTATGCCCATGCTGCATTTTAGGAGCTTGCTAACTTTCCCCTGGACTATACAGCAGTCAAAGTGACCAGCCTATGGCTTCCTGGGAGTCAAAGGTCCTGTGTTTTTGTTCTTTGCTTGTTTTCTTGTAAGAGCCCCACATACAGTGGATGCTTAACAAATATCTGAAAAACTGAACTGGTTTTCTACCTCTGTTCTCTCCCCAATTCAACCTTTTCCTTTTACTTCTTCCAGATTAGTTTTTCTGAAGCAAAATGGGCATCATCTCACAAATCATTCCTCATCTCTCAAACCTGAGGGACCAGCTTCCCATTAACACTGAGTAGCCCTTCAAAACTTGCTATCACAGATTAAGACAGGAAGGTCTGGATTCACCAAGAATAGGTACGCCTCCCATCATATTCTCTGTTGTAAATTTTGGGTAATGTCTTTTTTCAAACAACATCAAGCAGAGCAATTGACAGCTCCTGAAAATATAAAGGAATTGTCCAGCTTCTCACATATCTGTAACCACCTTCTGACTCCCTCCCAACCCTCAAGTTCTTGAATTCTAGGAGGAGATAAGAAGATATTCCACCTGATGTAAGGCAATAAGTTGCTCATTCTTTTTTGGATCTACATATTCAGGAGCTGCAGGCAATGTCCAGATCTATTTGGGATATCTGGTCACTTCCATGGGTAAAAGCAAAGTGTCCTACACACACTGCCCCAAAGCATGTCTGTGCAAGGTGCATTACACCTGTGATTCACACATGCATGCTGGATGCAGAATACATTCTGCTGCAGTTCATCTCCGGTTCTTCTGTTTAAGTTCTACATTAGAAGACTAGACGTTGAGAAGGAAGAAGGAAAGCCAGAAATTGGGATGGAGGCTTAAGGGACAAAGTCAAGCCCAAGGGACTGTCAGTATTATGGGGCAATGATTTGGAGATTTCTTAGAGTACAGTAATCTTCTCAAGCAGACCCCCGCCCCCCCCGCCCCCGCAATCAGTTCCTTCTACCTGAGACCACTATGGCTTTGGAGTAGCTCCTACAGCACTGAATTAGGATAAATCACTTTTGCTCAAAGGAAGTAAAGGAGTTTTGCAGACAAATATTCAGTAGAATAATACCCTCTTTTTTTGGTGTCAAGATCTAGAAACTGCTAGTAAATCTGCCTAACTAAATTCACATTTAGTGATGGAGTAAAGAGGGTTTCGAGCACTTGAAACACACTTGCCTTCATTTCATCTAACAGAGTTGCTGTGGAGAACTATCGAATCAGGTGACCGCAGGAATCTTGGCCAAAGGGTCTTTCAGATTCCCTACGAAACCCCCTTTTCAGTCATAGGTGATGGTGATTTCGCTTTGCATATTGGATCCCTGTAAAGTCTCAGGCACTCTATTCTTACCAAGGCTTCTGCAAAGTGTATTTTGTTACCTGGTAGAACTTGGCTCATAAAGAAGAGAATGGTAAAGAGGGGGACAGGAATCCTCATGGCTGCAGAGAGAAGGAGGCCTGGCTTCATTTCCAGGAGGCAGAGATCATTTCTGTCTGCGGCTCTCTAGCACCAGTGGAATGTTTCTGTCTGGATACTAAGTGCCTGTCTGTGCTCATTAGTGATGCTCATGGACAGAGCTGCCCTATGGGTGCAGAATGGCCCTTTTCCTCATGGGAACACTGAGAGTCCTTGGTTTTGTTGGACATTCAGTTCATTAGAAGGATGTGGGTGCACGGTTTTGACCAGAAAACCTTGTTAAATAGGAACATAAGCTACAAACGTTTTGGCAAAAGATTAAAGTTTGTGAATAAACATCCATCTATATTAAGGTACAATGAGTCAGACTATGTTGAGAAACCAGTTGGTTTAGTTAAGGACTAAACATTTTGCTAGCTAACACTTCCCAGACTTTACTAACCCTAACAACAATGAATCACCCTACTCGCTCCTGATCTGAACCCCTGCAGCGCTTTGCCTGTGGCATAGAGCTTGCTGCATTGTGTGTTGGTTTACTGAGCGTATATATTCACCTTCTCCACCAGTGTGTGAGCTTCTTGTTTGCTAGAACAAGGTTGTGCTCTTCTGCCCCGACCCGCGGGTACGTTATTCGCAGAACCTGGAGGAGGGAGCGGGAGTTCAATGGGACAAGAGACGCGAGAGATGGAGACAAGACAGTATTCTGATCAAGTCTCGTTTATTGAACAATGGGTAACAGTTCTTA
>CAUYRT010014814.1:0-49481 GCA_963574885.1 Lepilemur ruficaudatus | reverse complement strand
TTAAAATTGAGTAATATTCCATTGTGAACAAATACCAGATTTTAACAATCCACTCATGCATTGACGGGCACTTGGGTTGTTTCCATGACCTAGCAATAGTGAATTGTGCTGCCATAAACATTCGGGTGCAGATATCTTTATAATATTCTGCCACTCAAATGTTCAGGCTTATTTTAGTACTTGTCTCACCGTCAGGTATGGGTTAATGTGTACCCTAAGTCTTTCTGACACAGCTTCCTTAATCATCATGTGGCTGAAGTTCTCCCTCTACTAGTTGTTTTGAAAAGCTCTTGGGAATAATATTCCCTGAGTTTTTGAATGCTCAGAATTGTTTGCCCGTAGCCTCTGTGCTTCAAATAGAACTGGTCTGTTATGAAATCCTTGCCCCTCTCTTTAAAGTACCTTGCAGATGTTCCTTTATGTTCTGGTTAACTTTCTCTTACAAGTTATACACTCCAATTTGTAGATTAAAGCTTTCTTTTATTTCAGGAAAGTTTTCTTAAATTTGCATTTGCTCTATTCCATTATTTTGTGTTATGTTTCTCCTTTTGGGGCTACAATTGTCCATATGTTATATATCACCCACTTGCTTTTCATTGTCACACATCCACGTTTATTAACATAAAGGTTTGTTATTCACTCCTCTTGTTTCTATTCTTCATGTCCTATTTTGTGTTTCTTTGCTGTGTCTATTCACCTTTTTTCTTCTACTTTGACTTCATTTATTTAAAGGTGTTATTTTTTGTCCTACTTGCTCACTGGGCTCTGCGAGTTTACATGTCATCCATACTTGCTCTTTTGCCATGTTCCCCTTTAGTTCTTGCATTTCTGCCTCGTAGTCTCTTGTCAGAGAGATCATTCTTCCTTAAAGTTGTTTTTAATTTTAAACTCGTGACAAACTCTATTTGTCTACATTTTTATTTGTTCCATAGAACAGTTATCCTTATGAGTATTTTCTTCATCTTTTAAGAAATCTTGCTACTCTTCCTTTCTGCATTATTATATGTTTATATATTTAATGAAGAGTTCTTTTGGTCACTTATCATTGAATGAGTTTGGTTTTCTGGCACTAGCCGTTTGCAAACAT
The DNA here is from genome assembly GCA_963574885.1 of Lepilemur ruficaudatus. NCBI lineage: Eukaryota > Metazoa > Chordata > Mammalia > Primates > Lepilemuridae > Lepilemur > Lepilemur ruficaudatus. The sequence goes on along the minus strand of CAUYRT010014814.1, from coordinate 48,394 downwards.
TTCCCATATTTACGGAGGATCCACACATACAGCATCTTCTCTATAACAAAGTCTGACCAATTACTCAAGATAGGGCTTGTGTGATTAGTTCGGATGTCCTGTCTCCTCTGCTGCTCTGAACCAAACTAGATCAAGGAGGACCTTCTGCCGTCATCCGGGAGGCCCTGTTTCTACAGCGCTGTTGCAGACGAGGGCTCTGGCTGTGCCCTCAGAGTGCTGTGCTCACCTTCACTAAGTATACCTGTGGTGGCATTTTCTCCAATGTGGTGTTTTGGGACTCACTGTGATATCTCTCCTAGGTTTCTCTCAATGTCCTCCGTCAGTGGGCCCTGTACAACTTGGTTACCTTTGGCAGCCTTTAACACATATTTTTAAGTCTTTTTCCTGTTTCACTGAAAATAAAGCTTGTGCTTTGGCGTTTTATTTTTCTTTTAACTTTTGAGTGGTTTTGAGAACAAAAGGGGAACTATCAAGCCCCAGCTCAGATCTTGCCCTGGGTGTCTAACCGTGTGGAGACAGTGATTGTGCTGCATGTACACATGCAGAGGTGGAGAAGAAAGGCAGATGTCCACGCCACAGAGAGGGAACACTGGGAGACTCAGGAAGAAAAGGCTAAAAGCTGGTGAGGGGGAGGCAGCTGCAAATGCCAAGGAGAAAGACCAAGGTGAAGATGTCTAATGAATGCGTGGGCATGTGTGTTTATGAAGTGCTGTGCACTGTTTATTCTGATCTGACTCTTTTGTCTCTCTGTGAAGTCATCAGTGAAATATTCTTTTTCCCTTGTTTGAAGTGTAATGAATGTTATTTTGGGGCAGGAAAACAAAAACTTGCTCCAAGTTTGGTCTCTGGTGAAAATACAGATTGCTTGTGGCACACATTCATATACGGTTTACACTGTGGTCTGGGAACTTAGCTAATTGGTCAGGAATTGTGGCCTATTGAAGATGAGAAGCAAACCTTTGGGAACAAATGTCACAAGAGAAAAGAAATATCTGGGAGGGGATGGAAACATAAAAGATGTTAATCACTAGAAATATTTCTCAAATCTGCCACTGCCCTGGCATGGGCTCAGCCATGTGAAGCTGGGATGGGCAGCTGGCAACAAACACAGGGTTTATAAATACTGAGAAGGGGACGGGGGAAGAAAGAAAAGCGGGGGTTGGGGATATCAGTTCTGCTAGGATGTATCAGAGAGCATTTCATCCGCATCTCCAAAATCTATATGCATTGCATGCAAGAGACCCCTGGGGTCACCCAGGCCAGGGCAGATTTGCCCACATAGATCTGGGGTGATGGTGGATGGGAGCAGACGTGAACCGTATCCCAGGCAAAGCGGAAAGACTAAAAAACCTCTCAGACTCATGTGCCAACTCAAACAAGGATTAACATTGATTCTCAGTGTAATCTACCAAATATTTCTGTGTTTTTAAATACTTTATTTATAATTTTAATTTTAATTTTTTGCATTTGATATATTTATAGGAATGATACTGGGGAAAAATTCTACAAAACTGCTTCCTTAAAAAGTTGAATTCTAAAATGGAAGAAATGAACTGCAACAATAAAGACCTTCTTTGTAGATTCTTCTCCATTCCAAGCCTTCACACCAGAATCACAGGTGCTAATAAAAAGGCACACTGTCCATTTTGCAGTGCTAGCTTTCCATACACTGTGTAATGCGTGAAGGTTATATAAGAATCCCACTACAAAGTAGGAGTCAAATAGTACAAAGTAATAAAATGACAAGAGTGTGTGTGTGTGCTCACAGCCAGATCCTGTGAGAATGTGGGAAATAAAACTTTTAGAGGTGATGGATCAATTTCCTTATAACCTGGAAATTAATCCCCTTGAAGTTTAGGACAAAAGGGGGAACGGGGGGAAGGTGTTCTTGCATATCTTAAGATGATTCTCCTCTGGTGTAGAATGAAGGATCAGGCTAAGGGACTGCAACTTAAGACAATTCTGTAAACAATTAAAATAAAAACTCATAAAATAAAAGCCCATATGGCATTACAAGGAAAGCTTCTTCAGTCCCCTCTGGCAACCACATGCCAGTGTGCACACCTGTGAATCCACAGTTCCAGTGTGAAGACCAGCGAGAGGACACTGTGCTTCCGTAAATAACGAAGAGTAACTGGCTGAGAGGCTGAATTAAACTCGAAATGGATCACTAAGAATAGTGATTTACATGATCTGAAATCACTTTTCTATTCAAAGGCCTATATACATAATTTAAACATATAGAGAATCATTTGGATTTTAACCTGAGATTCCCAGATTACAACAAATTAAAGGTCAGTGAAATGTTGCTTTCTCAGAGATCATTCTGTACAGGACCCCCTCGCTACATTGTGACTTACTACATTGGAGCTTTTGTTTATCTGTAACTGGAGGATAATAATACTTAGTGTCATTTATTTGAAAAACCTTTTCTGGTTGTTGGATTGGTAATACTCTAATGTAGTTACAGTATTCACTTGAGAGACTAAAGGAGGGTTCGCACTAAGATTTAGGCATATCATAGGATGGATAGGCTCTGCCACTGGGTCTGAAATTTTATAAATTCTATGAACTTGAGGGGAAAAGGTGGTACAGATGGACGATGTGTGTATATATATATATATATTATACACACACACACTCATACGTAGATATGTGTGTGTATATATATACACACATATATGTATACACACATAGACACTTGTATACAGTTGTCCTTTGGTATCTATGGGGATTGATTCCAGGACACACCATTGGAGGATACCAAAACCCAAGGATTCTAAAGTTCTTTATGTAAAATGATATAGTATTTGCATATAACCTACGCATATTTTCCCATATACTTTAAATCATCTCTAGATTACTTATAATACCTAGCACAATGCCTACATATCACTTCATTTGCATAGATTCAACATAGTACTCTGAGAACAGCAAATTGAAGTTTTGTTCTTTGGGATTTTGTAGATGTTTTTTCCCTGAATATTTTCTATTTGCAGTTGGCTGAATCCATGTATGTGGAGCCCATGAATACAGAGGGACCAACTGGATATGTACACACATACATATATTATAAATATATGAATAAATAGACATATATTATATGCCTGTACCATATATAAGTACTATATAAGTCATATATAGGTATTGTACATAGTGCACATGTATGCACATACATATGCACCTATAACACACATACATGCATATATAAAAGATAGATATTATAAGACTTACTAGATTTTGGTCAACATCACTGACTGGTACCAGACCATTTTAAGCAGCGTTGCTTTGCAATTGTAGCTAAATTATCCCTAGCTTGGGTAAAAGTAGCATTGAAATTATAGCATCAAAATTTTATTTCCTTGACTCTGTTCTGACTCACAGAGATGATTTATCTTTACGGATCTATATTACACCCTATGTCATTATCTTGGCATGAACTCTGGTCCCTCTCAGTATCCTCCCTCTTCTAGAGGACGTGCTCAGAGGCTGTGCCTACGTGTCTGCCATGCTATCCTCAGGCCATACCCCTGTTGGCAGAGGTCTGCTTTTCTCTCTGCCAATGCCCAGAACCTCGCCCTCCTGTCTGCACACACCCATCATTCCCCTCTCTGGCCTATCTCTGCCTTAATAACCTGCCACCCTCACTCCCTGGGCAGTTGACCTCTGCTGCTTCTTGTCTTGTCCAGGTGCAGCTGAGAGCAGATGTGCTCATCGCCTGTGACCCCAGCCCTCTACCCTCCACTCTCGCCTCCAGCTCTCTTTGAATCCCTAAACTGTGAGGCTATTCTGCTTCGTTGTTCTCTTTTCTTTTTCTTTCTTGGTCTTTATTCCTATCTCCCAAGGCCCATTCTTCTAATTCTACACTTCAAAGTCAAGGAGCCAGACTAGTAAAGACAGGAGTCTCCTTAGAGAGCAAGGGGAGTGAGAAGCTGGGGGTGTGGACAGGGTGTTCTTGGGGGAGGGCTGGTGGGAAGGACGAGGTGGAAACCTCCATACAGATACTTTGTGTCTCCAACACACAAGTGCTTATGGATATGAAATCCTTTTTCTTTAGTATTGTGTTGATGATTGTTGCAAGAGGAGAGCAGAGGAAGAGCAGGGGTCCCAATAATCATCAACATAAATGAAGACTTTTGTGGTCAAAAGTGGGGCATTTCTCCCCACCAGCAAGCAGGCAATCAGTTCCGCAGTGGACACTAGCTGGGTGCCTCTCTGTCAGCTCTGACAGGACCAGCCTGGACATAGTGCTGGATCCCACAGGGTGGGGCTCACTCCCACAAGATTGAGTCCCACAAGCCCCCTCCAGTCCCAAGTCCAGGCCTCTGGAACTTCTGACAGACTGGTTTCAAGTTGGGGTTTTCACGACCCCCTCTTTAGGTTTGATTAATTTGCAAAAGTGGCTCACAGAACTCAGAGAAATACTTACATTTACTGGTTTATTACAAAGGATATTTCAAAGAATACAAATAAACAACCAGATGAAGAGATATGTAGGGAGAGGTCTGGAAAGGTCCTGAGCACAGGACCTGGAGTCCCCAGGAGTTGGGGTGTACCACCCTCCCAAGCATGCAGATGAGTTTTGGTTCACCTCCCTGTAAGCCTCCACGTGTTCAGCTCTTCAGAAGCTGTCTAGACCCTGTCCTTCAGGCCTTTTATGGAGATTTCATTGGTTGTCTGTGATTGAAGCATGGACAACCATGTCCGAATGTGATTGGTATAATCTAAACCCAAGACCTATCTGTTCAGATTCCTCTTGGCCTCTGTGTGCAGCATTCCTTCCCCCAGGGTACGGGGCAGGACCCTTCATGGAATGAGGGTCCTATGATCCACAGTCAGATTAGAGTCCTGCCTTGGGCAGGTGAAAGGAAGGCAGGAGAGAGAGAGAGAGCGTGTGCGCGCCCGAGAAAGAAAGAGAGAGAGAGAGAGAGAGAGAGAGAGAGGAGAGAGAGAGAGAGAGAGAGATTCTATTTCCTAAGGCTTGTTTTTGAAGCCTAAAGTGCCCCAACATTATAACAAAAGACCGTGACAAAGGCTATGGGAGCTATGAGCCAGGGACCATGGACGCAAAGCTACATATATACAAATATGTATTTACATGTATGTGTAAAATCACAATATCACAAGTATGCACACATATTCTAGAAAGCTACATGCTTGCATCTTAAGTTAATGTTTAAATCTGAGCCTTCTTAAGAAAGAATAAAGGAAAAAAGCACAGTATTTCTCAAACTTTAACATACACGTGAACCACCTGGGGATCTGGGATCTTGTTAGAAAAACACAGATTCTGATTCAGTAGGTCAGACGTGGCGCCTGAAATTCTGCCTTCCGGGCGATCTCCCTGGGGTTGCCTGTGGCACTAGCTCAAGGCCACAGTAGGAGTAGCAAGGCTATGGCCTGTGGGATCTGAAATGCTTCGCACTCTCAATTTGAGAAATAATTTAATTGAGCTCTCTAAAATCATGCTTTATGAATTGGTACAAGAATACAACACTTTCTTGGTTTAAGACTTTTGAGAAATCCACGCAGCTGCTTGTCTCAGCGTGCCCGCTGCGTCACACGTGGGAGTGCCTGCCGGGAGAGCTCTTCACTAGCAGAAACGCGCAAGGTTTTGAACTGGTATTTTATAGAAGATACAACATACTCGCCTCTATGGTTGTCTTATCAACAGACCATGCACAAGTAACAAAACAAAATCAATCCAAACAAAAGGCAGGAGGAGTGATGTCACACGTCACCGCAGGGGGAAAGCTTCTGTGTGAACGCCTGGTGAGCGAGCACCTGGAGGCGCGGCTGGTCCCGGGCGGGGATGGCTGTGGGAGCCCAGCGGGGCCCTGGGAAAAGCCGAGAACAGAGCCAGTTCTACCATGACACCAGAAAGGGTAGTGCAAAGTCGGGAGTCAGTGTCGGGAAGTCCAAGTTGGTAGAAAAAACAAGAAAGAAAGAAATAACAAGCAAACAAGAAAAAGAAGAAAAAAGTAAAAACAACAAAAACAAACAAAAAGTTAGGAGAAGGTCCTGGGCAGAGGTAAGATAAGCTGCGTGGGAGGTGGACTTGTCCCCAGAGGTCCTCAACAGATAAGCACATGAGAATCGAGGGTCCCTCTTCGCATTCCAAAGTCTCCCCACTTTGCTCACATTGGGCAAAAGGAAGCCAATACCTGGCAGGTGACATAGTGTCCTTGAATCGGCAGGACCACCAAGGAGGGAAAACGAGAACTGTGGTGCTGGAGCGGATCTTGCTGCCCCTGCGCTGAGAGCCAGCAGGTGCATCCACGGCCCCAGTTCAGAAGGCGCCGCACTCCGGGAGCCACCTGGCCCTCCGGGCCTCTCGCCAGGTTTCTAAGTGTTTCTGGGATCACTGGCCTGTTCCATTGTTCTGTATGTTCCTATGCTAGAACTAACCTTTTTACTCTTATTTCTGAAAAAGTATCTTAATTATTTGTGGAAATTTATTACTTTATATTATTTTTAGAATCAATAGAAAAGTTCTCATTAAAAAGTGGGCAGAAGACATGAACAGAAGCTTTTCGAAAGAAGATAGACAAGTGGCCAATAAAGGTATGAAAAAATGCTCAACATCACTAATCATCAGGGAAATGCAAATTGTTAATAAAACCACAATGAAATATCACCTTACCCATGTCAGAATGACTCTCAGTAAAAAATCCCAAAACAGTAGATGCTGGCATGAACGCAGAAAGTAAAGAACACTTATACAGTGTTGGTGGGACTGCAAATTAGTACAACCTCTATAGAAAACTCTATGGAGACTCCTTAAAGAACTAAAAGTAGACCCACCATTCAATTCAGCAATCTCACTACTGGGTTTGTACCCAAAGGAAAAGAAGCGATTTTATCAAAGACACTCACACTTGAATGTTTATTGAAGCACAATCCACAATTGCAAAGATGTGGAATCCACCCAAGTGCCCATCAATTCATGAGTGGGTTAACAAAATGTGGTGTATATATATATATTATGGAGTACTACTCAGCCATGCTGTCTTTTGCAGCAATTTGGATGGAACTGGAGATCATTATCCTAAGTGAAGTGTCTCAAGAACAGGAAAACAAACACCACATGTAAACTCTAATAATTTGAAACTGATTGATGGGCACACACGGACTCAGAAAGAAGTAAAAATTGTTGGAAACCAAGAAAGGGGGAGGGGTGAGGAGGAGAGGGGTACCTACCTAACAGCTACAATGAACACTATTCAGGTGATGGGCACACTTAAAGGCCTGACTAAAACATTATAAAAGTATCCATGTAACAAAAACATTTGTGCCCCGTCAATATTTTGAAATTAAAAAACAGAAAAAAAGTTTCCTCCGAAGTTCTGCTGTGACATTTATTCTAAATGGTTTAACTTAATTGAAAAATTTACACGGAATTGACAACTTTATAGTTTCAAGCATCTCATCCATGAACCAGATATACACTCTATTTGTTTATATTTTCTTTTTCTTTTTTTATTTCAGCATATTATGGGGGTACAAATGTTAAGGTTACTTATATTGCCCTTTCCCCTTCTCCCCCCTCGAGTCAAGCATGACCATCCCCCAGACGGTGCGCATTGCACTCATCCTGTATGTATATACCCATCCCCTTCTCCCCCCTCCTGTTTGCCTGACGCCTGATAAATGTTGTTCTTATGTGTCCACTTAGGTGTTGATCAGTGAAACCAATTGGCTGGTGAGTACATGTGGTGCCTGTCTCTCCGTTCTTGGGATACTTCACTTAGTAGAATGGGTTCCAGCTCTATCCAGGAAAATACAAGAGGTGTTATATCACCATTGCTTCTTATAGCTGAATAGTACTCCATGGTGTACATATACTACATTTTATTAATCCACTCGTGTATTGATGGGCACTTGGGTTGTTTCCACATCTTTGCAATTGTGTATTGTGCTGCTATAAACATTCGAGTGCAAGTGTCTTTTTTATAGAGTGTCTTTTGTTCTTTGGGGGTTGGAAAACTTTTCTCAATAAAGGTCTAGTTGACTATTATTGGTTATAGAGAAATACTATTGATCTTATACATAGTAGTCACAATGATTTTTAATTATTCTATTTTTTTACTGTATTTTCACTATTTTCTACTATTTATTTACTATTTTATTATTCTCTTCTGATCTTAGTTCTATTATTTTTATTGATTTTTCATATTATTTTCTTTTTTCTTTGGTCACCAGTAATATATTGAAACTTTTAGAAAATGCTTCTACAGTTTCTTTTCTAAAAATGAGGTTTGGTGTGATTTTTAGTTCTTAGATTCTTGGTTTAAGAAGTTTTAACCTATACAGGTGTTGAAATTAAAGTGCTTTTTCTACATCTTTTAAAATCATCATGTGGTTTTTCTCCTTCATATGTATTTTTGTTGTTAAACCATTCTTGAATTCCTGGGATAAGATGTAAGTTAGCATGATGTACAGGTTGCGTAATCTATTATTTAAATGTTTGCATTTATGGAAAATTATCTTACAATGCTTCTTTCTTATACTGTTCTTATGCAATTTGGGCATCAAGGTTATAGCAGTGTCACAAAGTGAGTTTGACAGCTTTCTCTTTTTCCATTTTTTGGAACTAGTATAAGGTAAAGATGGCCTGTTCCTGGGAAGTTCAGTGTATTCAACTCAGACGTAAAACCGCCTAGTCTGGCAGTTATCCTGAGGGTGAGAGAGGGAGTAGGAGTGCAGCGGGCCACTTTGGGGCCGGCAGTTCAAATTCTGCAATGGTTAGTGGCCCATTTAATTTATTTATTTGTAATTTGAAGATCGCTATAACATATCTAAGCACCTTCTTTTATGATTGTTTTGTTTATATCTTCTCTTATTTTTTCTTGAGAATGCATAGACAGAAGGTTGTCTGAGTTATTCATCTTTTTAAAGTGTCCGGTTTTTGTTAATTATTTCTATTGCTTTCTTATTACGTGTTTTCCTGTATTCATTTGCTCCTTTTCTGACTAGTTTTGTTCCCATCATTCTTTCTTGATTCGCAATTTAGGCTATAATTTTTTTCTAAGTAATTCTTCAACTATTTCTTCACAAATAGACATATAGTGTGTTCATTAAGAGATAAATATTTTTAAAATTTCTCTTATGATGTCATTAATTCAATGGTTATTTTAACTTTTAACTATATGGTTCTTGTTTTTAAATTTCAGGCACATAGGAAGATTTTTTAGCTAACCATTGTTAACTATCTCTATTATTTTATTTTCTGCATGTCAGAAAACACAGTCTATATGCTATTGATTCACTTACATTTATTGAAATTTCTCTGTAGGTTAGTGCATGGTCAATTTTTATGATTGTTTTCTTTATGCCAGAGAAGAATATGCAGCTTGTGTTCATAGGACATAAGATATTCTCTTTATCTATTTAATATTAACTCAAGCACATCAACTTGGCCCCTTCTGTGTCTTTTTGAAATTATTTTGACTCTTGTCCAATTACTTAAAAGAGGAATTTGTTAAAATTTCTGTTAATTGTAAATACCTTCATTTTTCCCCTGTAATTCTTTTTTTTATTTTTTTATTTCAGCATATCACAGGGGTATAAATGTTTAGGTTACAGATACTGCCTTTGCCCCACCCGAGTCAGAGCTTCAACTGTGTCCTCTGTAATGCTGTCAGTTGTTGAAACTATTAATGTATTTCTAGGTGCATATATATTAATGGTCATGAAATCTTCTAGATTATTACTTTTACTAGCATCTAACAGTCTTCTGATTTCTGATTTTTTAGCCTTAAATTTTATCTTATGTTAAGCTTCTTTCTCTGGATTTATTTTGGTTCATATTTCATAGGTATATCTTTTTTCCCTCTTTTGTTTTTAAACTGCCTTTGGCTTGTTTAAATGTATTTCTATTAAATAATATATTGATGGCTTTCATTTTTATTCAATCTGAGTCTTTCTGTTTGTGAATTTAAGTTATTTTTTGATAATAGCTATCATTAAAAACAATTTCTACTATTTTATTTCATATTTTTGTTTAAAACATTCTTTTTCTTTTAATTTACAATTGGATCTACAAAGTTTTCTTCTTTTTTTTTATTGTGAAGTTTCTTTCCGTTCAACATTTTATTCTTATGTCAATTACCTAATTGCTGTATTTTACTTTATTTTTCTTGGCATTTTCAAAAACTTACCAATAATTACATCTTCTCTTAACCAAGACAAGTTCTTGATTGCATCTGCCTTCTAGTCTCTCTCCCATCCATGTTAAAATATATTTAGTATTTTATGCACACATATATTTTAGTCATTGTATATTTGAACAATAATGAAATTATTAAGTTTCTAGTCATCTTATTTTCGCTGCACACTGCTTCTTTCTGAAGGACTGTGCTGCGAGTGTTCACAGAGTCTTTGCAAGATAGTATCTTCATTTTATTCTCACATTTAGATCATAATTTAGGTCTTGCCTTTCATACTTTGAAACTATTACTTCACTGTTTTCTTCCAGCTAGTGTTGCTGTTGTGAAATCTGGTGTTCCTTTGAAGAGACTGCCTATTATTCCTCTCCAGAAAATTCAGAATTGTCTCTGTTATGGATTTTCTTAAATATTACTCTAACGTGTCTAGAAGCTGATGTTCTCCTACCTATCTTATTTGAATCTGGGAAATTTTAAGCAAACATTTTCGCAGATATTTCCACCTCACTCGTTCATTCTTTTCTTTGGGGCTCCTATTAGATACCTATCGACGTGTCTGCTCTTGTCCTCCCATCTCTTGGTTTTCCCTCATTTTTTCTATCACTCAATCCTTCCCCGCTGCCTGCCTTGAGAGCTCCTTCATGGTGTCCTAGCGGGTGTTCGTATGGTATTTTCTCTGTATGTTCTGTTGTCCAGCACATCAGTTGCATTCTTTATGCCATTGGTTATGTTTTTCCACACTTAATATGCCCAGTTGAACATTCTGCTACCTCATGCACTAGCCTCTTATTCCTAGAGTCCTTCCTTATATTCCTAAAGATATTTATTTATCTTACTTGAAATTCCTGTTAAATCTGGTAAATTAACTCTGTAACTCTTGCTAGCTTTACTTTCTTGCCCTTTAAAGTGCTGATGTTTCTCAAATGTTGTCAGTTTTTCCTTTTGAGTTCTTACTCCCCTTGGAATTCATACTATGGGTCTGGGAGAAAGGAAACACTCTGAAATCCCAGCACGCTCTCCTCTACAGGAGGTTTGGGTTTGGTGCCTCAGGACAGGGAGCCTCAGGACAGGGGAGCCTCTGGTTCTGCAATCTGAGCCCCACAAGCCCTCCTCCTTCTCCTTCGCACCGGTGAGCCGTTGCCCTGGAGAAGACCCAGCAGCTTTCGTGGGCACTGCTCCTCTCCACGACACCATCCTCTGATGATTCATCCACAGGCTGCAGCTGGGGTCATGGGGAGAGGAGAGGCTCCCCAGGGATGACCCCACTCATGCATCTCTTGCTCTTGGACCTTTAGCCCGGCAGGGCTCCAGTGCCTGTCACAGTCTGGCACATGCTCTCCTTTCCCACAGAAGGCACAGAGTGGACCACTAACCCTTACGTGTAGAATGAGGGTGCAAAAGAAGAGAGGGTGCATCTCGAGTGGCCTCTTCCCAGCCTGTCTCTGTCTTTGCAACAGAGCCTCTGCCTATTTAAGTTACCATTTCTCTTCCAAACAGGGCGAAAAAACTCTTTAAGTAGTCCTCACTATTTTTGTGTGATGTTTTAGACATTAATTAACTTGCTTACTTCTGTGGCTTCTCCAGAGTAAGTTCAAGGGAGGAAGCCAGTAGCTCATGTGAGCTTACCATCTTCTCTGGAACCGGAAATCCTTATTGGCTTTAGGAGGAAATTCCTGGGATAGCACCTATCATTTATCTACATTTATTTATTTATTTTTGAGAGTAATACCCACGGGGCTTTAGCACGCGTGAGATCAGGAGCTTTGGGTGCAATTTCCAGTGCTACCGCTAATGTCTCTGTGTCCCTGAGCCTCTAGCCCCTCTGAGTTTCAGTTTGCTCATTTGCAAGTTGGAAAAACAATGTTGATAAACTTTTCATTCATCAGACACTGTATGGCCCAGACTACTTCATAAGACTTCTGGGAGAACGAAGGAGATAATATGTAAAATCGCTAGGAAGACCAAAGTACACTTGTTGAAGAGAAAAAAACTGCATAGAGCTTAAGGACGTAGACTACGGAGGAGAAAGACGAGGGTTTGAAGCTTGTTTCTGCCACCTTGCTATTTTGAGCATGTTATATAATTTCTCTGAGCATTAGTGTTGCAAGTTGTAAACTGGAGGTATTGATAACACTTTCATCAAAAGGATTGAAAGGGGAGAGTCTGGGAAGCACTCAATGCCCAACATCTATCCTGCATTCAATAAACATCAGCTATTATTAGTGAGCGTGTTTGCTCCTTCCTGGAATGGCAGCTTTCCAGTAGTTTTAATCACTTCTCAAAGCAAAGTAAAAGAGCACTGACCCTAGACAATTTGATGTTGAAGAATTTAAATGTGAATGACTATGATCTTTCTTTCTTTCCCTAAGAGCATGTCTTGGATTTTCGAGTCATCTGGCTCGGTATCACGGTCTTTGAAGCAACAGCTAAAGCTTTTGAGCCCTTGCCCAACAGCTCGGTTTTGGGTGGTCCTGCAGTGTTTTCAAAAGGAACTGCTTTGAACAGTAGCAGTTCCAAACCTGAGGAGAGTGTGTGTGGACCAGACTGACTAATGGAGCGTGCAGAGGAGGGTGGGGGTGGAAATGAAGAAAGACAGAGGCTCCAGATGGAAGAGCACAAAAGCCCAAAGACGACTCCAGCGTGGACCACAATTCCGGTGTGGTCACCACTGAAGCTGTGGGAATGGGGAGTTCTGTGCCAGGCAGCACTAATTTCTGCTGTCCCATATAGTTGCTAGCAGTTACATGCAGCTTTTAAACACTTGAAATATGGTTAGCATGGTTGGGCTGAACTTAAATTACACTTCATTTTAATTGATTTGAGTTGAAATTGCCACATGTGGCTAATGGCTACGAAAGGGAATTGGCAAGAACTGATGTCAGATTAACAGTGGGTAATCAAGGAGGGAGAAAACTAGGTCCCCACAAAGACTCTCGGGGGAAGGCTTTAGAGAGCCAAGGGTACATGGATTTCCTTTGTTTCCTTCAGGGTCCTTTAGACAACCATCTGTCACCACCACATTCAAAACCCTCTGCCTTCTGTAACCTTGTCATCACCTTGCAATGCTTGTTAACATTTTCCCTTGTCATAACCATGACCCCATGCTCAGAGCCCAGGGGAGCCACACGCCATATGGCGTGGATTCCTACCACGGCCAAAAGAGCGGCACCGATGCCAGAGCACAGAGTCCAGCATCCGCAGAGTCAGAGTAGCTCCTGCACACACAGCACGGGCCCCCTGCACACGGGCATGCAAAGGGCAAGGAGCTGCCTCCCCACGCAGCAATGTGATCTCCCTGGACTCAGCCATAGAAAGCCAGAACTGTAATTCGCTAAAAAGAAACTATAGCTGCATTTCTTGAATGTTTGGACAGGATGTGTATTTAGATTTAGATATGGGAAATATTTGTGTGTGTGTGTGTGTGTGTATGTGTGTGCGTGTGGTTAAAAACAAATAGTACAGCACCATAGATAGTAACACTTTGTGCATAGCAAGTTTAAAGAAAGTAACAAAGATTCTTTCTCTTTTAGAAGCAAAAGATTGGAAGATGACCTCATGCTTGTTTTGCTTTGTGTCTTTTCTGCCTTTCTTGGCATATCTGGAGCTATGCTGAGGTATATGCTCAGAGCTTCTCCCAGGAGCGCTCTCTAACTCCCCTGAGCATAGGATGGGATGCCCATGCCTCCTCTGGTCACGCTTATTGAAGCCACGTAATGAGGAGGTATTTTCTAAGCAACAGATGGGTGGTTTGGCAGAGCTCTCCCTGGACAATCCTGGCTGCACCAGAGAAATCAGGGAATGAGAGTTAGAGAGAGATCGACACGTGGATGGAAAACCTTTATTGCAGGTCACAAGGAGATGTCCACAGACCAGAGTGAAGAGCAGAGAGACACAGCGGGCGGGGCAGGGGGATGCGCTGCTGTCAGCTGTGTCCATGGTTTCAGAGAGACCCGACGTGCTTCTGTGGTTATGGTATAAAGGATATCCCCCACCACTGAGTGATGCTCAGGCATTTACAATATATTATGAAGCTGAATACTGCAATTTATGGGAATACGAAAGGTTGCTACTGAACAGATTATCAGCCTAAACTCTAAATTAATATGAAGTTCAGAAAGAAAAAACAACCTTACGAGGAAAAATTTCTCTATTCTTCCATTACTGAACCAAGATACTATATTTAGACCCGCGACCTTTATCATTATTTATTTACACTCTGAGGCAGATTCCAGACTTCTGTGTCATAAAAAAAATGTTGGCAGAAATGAAGAATGAGAAACAGTTTCCAATAAAACATAATTCCCTTCACCTAATGATTTTCAGAATTAGGCACATGTGCTCCTCTGACCATGCCACGTACACACGGACAGACATTGGTGGGAGGGGAGCTGGCACGGAGATTCGAGTTCTTCCTCCTCTGTGTACCTTGGTGCCTTCTCTAGGTAAAACTCGGTTGATTCCTGTTTTTTAAGTGTTTGATTTTCTTTTGCTGTTGTTGCTGTAGAGCTTTTATACATCCTGGGTGGCTCTGCTAAGCCCCCCTGTTCTGTCCCTTTCTCCCCCCTCATAAGAACACACCCAATAATTGCCCCTCCACGAGAACGTATATCCTAATTTCAGGTTCCTTCATTTGACTTCATTACCAGGTGACAACTGAGTCAGTTCTTTTTTCTCTTGTGCACGTCATTCCTGTTAATAAACCACTCAACTCCAATGTGATTTTCTCCACTGGAATCTCAATGTGGGAAAAATAGTCTAATTAGTAACTTTCCCTGTAGGTTATTTTGATTTCATTGTCAGCGACAGACCTTTCCACAGCCTTCAAATGGAAGGACAGTGAAGCAGCATAACTTGCAATTATGTTTTTTTTTTTTAATTTACATTATACAAAAGGTTCAAAATAAAAAGATGTTTTCCTCCATGGTGAATAAATATGATCGGGAGAAAAAGGTATTACTATCTTACAGCTTAAATGTATTTAAAGCAGGAAGATTCAAATTAATCTGTAATTAAAGGACTAACCTAAGAAACCCATATTTTAGTAAATACATCATTAAATTAAATACATCACAAAATTTGGTGAATCACTTTTTTGAAATTGATTTTAGAATTCTAAGAAGAATAGAAAACTTCAGCATTTTAGTTCTTTAAAGTTTTTGTTTTTCTATTCTATTTCTTCTGGAGTTTGAATTAAACTGTCTCTGAATCCATCTCATAATTTTTTTTAAATCTCTATTTATTGGTTACTTTCTCTTCTAAAATTGACTAAATAAAAGAAAATGATGATAATAGTAAACATTTATATAATGCTCATTTTGTGCCAGGTCCCATTCTAGGTGCTTTATATAAATTAAATCATTTAATCCTCACAGTCTCACTGGTGCAACACTTTTGGCAACCCCATTTTAGAGGTAAGGAAACTGAGACACAGTTTTCAGGCAGTGTAGAGCTAAAATCCTTGCTATTAACTATTATACCATATTGCGTAGGGCTATGTCAGTATTCATTTTTTAAAGGATAGGTAATTATTGTTATAGTTTTTAATGTGGTTGTGTTAGACCTGTTTGAATACCACAGGATGCTGCCTGCCCTCCTACTCCATGGTCTGGTTTTTAGTTCTGCTGACTGACTGTTGTCAGCATGGGCAGTGGATCTATTTCTCCAACCAAGCTCATGAGACTGTGATGCCAACTGCCAAGGAGACTGAATCATTGGGCTCTGTGCTCCACACCTTCTCCAGCTATCGAAGAACTTAAGGGAACACCAAAGTCTAATCAGAAGTGCTCTTAGCAGGGCTTGTATCAGCGTGGAGAGAGAAATCATGTGGTTTGGTTATTGGCTGGTATCAGGTTCTTATGAAGTGATCACTACACTGAGGATGCACCTGCCACTTAGAATGGACAGATCAAGTTCTTAGGTCAAGGCTCCTTGGACCCTGAGCTCCAACAATGTTTGCTCATATGACTGAGAACTCCGTTTCTGGTCAACTCGTCCCTCCACTCAAATGATGACACAGTTTAAATATGTCGATACTATCAGGTAGGCAAGTGGATTTCTGCCTTTTTTGACCAGGTCCACAATAAGAAATGCATTTTAAATTAATGTTATACAATGGCCAGCCTTCCTTTTCAAGTTGCTGTGGCATTTCATCACAATTACCTTGCACTGGGTTTGTAGTTTGAATCTCAGAAGCTCAGGAGTTGAGAACTTGCAGGTGCTTGGGACCTAACTGATGCTGCTTCTCCCACAGAACATGAAAGCAGAGCCTTTCTCGGTGAGGGAGAAATGTGCATGCCTTCCACAGAAAAATTGCTTCTCTGGAATTGTTCACTATGGCATGGCAGCTGATATAGTATAAATGTGTTATATCTATCCATTTATTCAATGAACCTTTGTTAGGAACCTATTATTTACTCCTAGTCCAGTTAGGCACATAACTGCACGTTAATTTTGCATAAAGTGGAAAGAGCTGCTTCTGACACTCTTGAGCATTGTGTACCTCTGCCCTGGAATGCCTTGCAAAAAGATAAGTACTGCAAGAAGAGTAATTACAATTTACTATTGTTCTATTGTGGTGGCATAATTAATATCTTAAAGTGCAACTAAAACAATGCAAAACTTTTAACTGTGACTCTCAGATGTGAGCTCCTACTCCACAGAGCATAATTTAAAAAGCACAGATTTGAGATCTGCAGAGCTGAACAGCTGCACACAAAGATTTACTTTTCAGGACTTTTCTTTTCTTGGCTTAAAAAAACTTCCCCTTCTTCAACAAATCCCACTTTACCCACTGCGGCTACATTATCTGCTGTGAGAGCTTGTTCCTATGATCGCTTTAGTACCCATCGAGTGCATATGAATGCGACCTTGCTAGTGTTCTTGCAAACAGGAATTACCTCTCGCACTGACTGCTCAGCTTCCCCGTGTGTGCAAGTGTTCCCTGCTGACCCAGTGGAATGCCCTTCAGGACAGATACCGCTAACCTCAGCTGCCATCATGCGACTCCAGGACGGCGCAGTGGGAAGCAGGCACTCACAGTGTCTGCTGTGTACATGGGATGAGTCCCTGTCCCCGGCCCTGGAAAGGCAGAGGGGGTGGCCAGCACTGACCTCCAACTGTGCCTTCAACAATGTGCTTCAGGAAAGTGATTTGAACAATCTGTTCTTTCTTTTAAAGGACAATTTTCAGCACATTTAGTTTATTTGGGGCTTATCATGAAAATACAATGAGGATGTAATTTTTTTGGAAGAAATTCCTCTATTTCTAATCAAAATCTGCTTGTGGTTACCAGACCTGCCTGCTATTTCAAGCCCCCAAAGCCATTTTCTCAACTTGCTTTCCCTGTGTTCCCACCAAAGGGACCATCCCTTCTACACGGCTGTCCTTCCTGACAGGCGCAGAACTAGCAAAACCGAGCTAATAGCCTTGCCCCTAGCTGTTGAAAAAGGAACGCTCATAAAAAGGTCATAAAAATGTTTTTGTTTTTTTGTGGGTTGGCTGGCCTGCCTGCCTGCCCTCCTTCCTTCCTTTTCTCTCTCCTGTCCCTCCCTCCCTGCCTCCTTCCCTTCCTTCCTTCCTTCCTTCCTTCCTTCCTTCCTTCCTTCCTTCCTTCCTTCCTTCCTTCCTGTATAGAAACAGAGACTGCAACAGAAGCTAAACCAGTTTTTCCTTAACTATTAAAAAGAGAAAGAGACCATCAGAAAAAGTGACTCTGGTGACAGCTTCACACTCCTGGACCCATGAAGCCTCAGATACGCCTTCAAAACTTCTCTTCTGAAGCTCTTCAGGGAGACAGGGAAGGAGAGTGAAGTAAAGATAGCATTTTACAAAATGCCAGCATTTGAAATGAAAAGTGGGAGGAGAAAGGAAGCTGCTGGTAGGTGGTGAGTGTGCGCATGTGCCTGTGTGTGTGGGGACCTGGCTGGGAGTAGAGACATAGATCACACATGTGCTGAGTTTCCTGCTTTTTTTTATTGGTTTGTTCCCTGTGGTGCTTTCACTAAAGCTGCTTCCTTTTTCACTACACTCATTTTTTTTCCGAGTCAGGAGGTCTCGGATGTTGGGGAGATGCCAAACATCTGGGTTTTAAGAGAGAGAGAGAGGAATCTCCGTGGTTGACTAACAACCTCCATGTGTCCAGGGGGGTGTGCAGGGCGCGGAGGCTCTCGACTTGCCAGGCACCTGTCGAGCACTGTGAGAGTCCTGTGATGCTCCACCTGTGTAATTAGGAGATAAGTGAGAGGTAGCCAAGTTTATAACATTCTCACAGTAACTAGAGTTACGATAACTAGCCATAATAAACCATGTAATATTTTATTTGTAATTACTCTATGTATCATTATTAAAGATCCTGCTTTTAGAGTGTTTGTTTACCCGTGCCAGGCCCTGAGATAACAGCTTTACATACTTTAGCTCATTTAATCCTCACAATGATTCAGTGATAATTAATGTTACCATTCCTATTGTGCAAGTGAGAAATCAGGTTCAATAGAAGCTACATTATTTACTCAGTATTGCCTGGCTAAAAAGTAGTATTCTAGATAATATTCAATTGGGATCTTTCTGACTTTAGATTCCTGGACAATGATTATTTTGGGCATTTCAACTGATTATTGCAAATATTAATACAAATAGTGAAACTAATAAATGAAGCACTGGGATCTCCTGCTCTGTTCATTTCAGTATGTTTAATTAAAATATTGGTTTCAATTTTCTGCACTTTATTTCTTTACCTATATGTTCTCTTCAGTAATTTTTAAAAATGCTTTGAGCTGTTTTATTTTAAAACAAATTTTTAGGCCGGGCACGGTGGCTCACGCCTGTAATCCTAGCACTCTGGGACGCCGAGGCGGGTGGATCCCTCAAGGTCAGGAGTTCGAAACCAGCCTGAGCAAGAGTGAAACCCCGTCTCTACTATAAATAGAAAGAAATTAATTGGCCAACTAAAGATATATAGAGAAAAAATTAGCCGGGCATGGTGGCGCATGCCTGTAGTCCCAGCTATTCAGGAGGCTGAGGCAGAAGGATTGCTTGAGCCCAGGAGTTTGAGGTTGCTGTGAGCTAGGCTGACGCCACGGCACTCACTCTAGCCCGGGCAACAGAGTGAGACTCTGTCTCAAAAAAACAAACAAAAAAAAAACAAAAACAAATTTTTAAATCATTCAATAAGTTTGAGATTTCAAACTTGCTACAATTTAGGGAAAAAAGGCATTAGGTTAAAATTCATTGATGGTAATTGTGAAAATGTTGCTTGGACCAACCACATTTCTTCCTTCTAAATTCTGAAAGGTTGAGCAAAATTGCTGTCAATTGCTTAGCATTTTTAGTGTGTATGTCATTCATTTCTCTATTTCTATGTAGCAAACAACTCCAAAACTCAATAACTTAAAGCAACATTATTTTATATCACAGATTTTGTGGGTTAAGAATTCAGGAATAGCTCAGCTAAATGGTTCTTCTGCTTCATGTAACATTGGCTGAGATCACTCAGTTTTTAGCTGGTTGGTTGGTATGGTCTAGAGCAGTGCTGTCTGATTTTACATACATATAAATGTTAAAGTTTCTAATAGTATTTAAAAAGTTTAAGTGGAATTATTTTTAACCTTATTTAACACAATATCTCTAAAATATTACCATTTAAACATAACATAAAATTTTAATGAGTTTTATCACATATTTTTTGAAATCCAATATATATCTTATATTTACAGCACATTTCAATTTGAACTACCCACATTATGAGTGCTCAGCAGCCATATTGGCTGGTGGCTATCAGATAGCATAGGTTACTAGAGGCTCCAAGATATCTTTACTCTCAAACTTGCCCAACTGCTGGAGTTGTCTGGAAGGTGGGGCTCACCTGAGCCCCTCTCCTATTCCAAGTGTTCGCAGTCCCCATGTTGTCTAACAGTAGTCAATCTTACAGGATAGCTCAGGGATCCAAGAGACTGAGGTGGAAGCTGCCAGTCCTTTTAGAGGGTAAGTCCTGAACTGGCATGGCTCGTTTGCTCTGTAATATATACAACAAGACAGTGACATTTCAGCCCAGATTCAAGGGAAAAGAAAACTGTCCTACTTCTCAATGGGAGGATGGTCAAAGAATTTGCAGCTGTCTTTAACATACCAGAAAAACATAGTTTATGTTAAAGTATGAGATGGGTTGAGTATTCCTTATCTGAAAATGCTTGGGATCAGAAGTGTTTCAGATTTCAATTTTTTTCAGATTTTGGAATATTTGCACTATACATACTGGTGGAGCATCCCTAATCCAAAATGCTCCAATGAGCATTTTCTTTGAGTGTCATGTCTGAGTTCAAAAAGTTTTGGGTTTTGGAACAGTTCAGATTTCAGATTTTTGGATTTGCAGTTTTCAACCTATACAATAAAAGTGCACATTTTAAAGGCCATTTACATACATTTATAGGCTACTGAGACACAGTGTATAATGGAAGTGAAGCAATAGTTACACATATTTTGTAGACCCTGGAACATGATATTAATATATTAATTAATTAGGGGTGTTTAGGTCATACACACACACACATACTTTTAGAAATAAGAATGTATTATACTAATATGTGGTTTATTTCATACTAGATTCTTGGTGAACAATCCAACACCTAATACCAAATACAAACTTTGTTTCTACTGGAAAATGAAAACTATTTTTTTCTTGTTCCACCATGTTTCCTATTCATATCATGGTGAAAAGCAAGGGGTTTCCTATTTTACTTTTAGAGTCATAACAAAAGCATGATAATTTCTTATTCTATTTCCATTTGGACTTTTATTTTAGAAATTGTTTTGCCATAGAGGTTCTGCCAATGACTCTAAGTCTTGTTTGGATGAATATTCAGCAAACTGGAGATTTCCACCTGTTTGAAAATAATCTGCTTAAAATATGAAAAGGGAGACTATAGCAATTATGAAAAAAAGGCTTGTAGGAACTTCTTTTCCTTTTCAAAAATTTTTTACACATATTTGGATCATCAAATGAAGTCTCAATTATCTCAAAATCAAATATTTATGAGTGCTAACTACAGAGAATGCAATTAAAGCACAATACATAAGCAATTCAAAGAACTACTGTCTTGGGGTAGTAATATATTGTGATTCTGAAATATACTAGCCCTGTCACTAAGCTAGGGAATGGTAATTGAGCTAGACCAATTTAACATTGCTATAAAAAGTCCTTGCCTGTCCTCTTGAAGAAGGCTGCCTTTGTAACTAGTCACAGGTTTTACCTAAACTCATTGTTTTTGACAATGACCAGTCTCTCTTTTTTCGATTTGTCCATGTTGTGCTGAATGGAGCTGAAATTAGAGAGTCTATCAGTTGTAGCAGATGACCGTAATGGATCAACCAAGAAATATATGTTATGTGAACTGGAATTGAACCCCCTGCCACAGCAGCCATAATGAATTTCCCAGGTCTATCAATCCTCAAATTCCATGACCACCTAAAAAAATGTGGTAATTAAAAATGTAATCACTGAGGCTACAAAGAATATAATATGTTTTCAGGTAAGGTCTTCATTGGCTTATGCAGAAGATGCCAACACACAAATTTGCACATAGATCAGATATTTAGTTTACCCTGCATGATTTGGTAATTTTAATTCCCTTCATGGAACTACAGAAGCTTATGTATTGATGTGGGAGTTTGGAAGGGCAGAATGATCAGTACATTTGCTCTTGACACCCAGTCTGTGCTGTTTGCTTATGGCAGCCTGAGCTGAGTAGGACATATCTCAAAGTCGGTGAATCTCAAGTCCACACCTCTAGCTTCATTGTCTACCACTGTGGTCTCCATCCCCAGTACCGGTCCATGGCCTGTTAGGAACTGGGCCGTACTTCACCACCTGAGCTCTGCCTCCTCCTGCCCCCAGGTCGTGGAAAAATTGTCTTCCATGAAACCGGTCCCTGGTGCCAAAATGGTTGGGGTCCACTGATCTAGCACACATCTCCACATAGGTTCCAAACTGTAACCTTACCTCCCAAAGGTGCCCTCCTCATAAATTTTCTATCATCATTTGATGGCCTCACTAGTTCTCACTAGTTGTGCAGTCACTTGAGCCACCAACCTCAAGATCTCCTGCTTCTTTCTTCATTTTTTTTAATTAATTTTTTTTCATTTTTCTTTTCTTTTTTTTTTTTTTTAGAGACAGTGTCTCTGAAATATAGCCCAGGCTGGTCTTGAACTCCTGGCCTCAATTGATCCTCTCCCCTCAGTCTCCTAAAGTTCTGGGATTACAGGCGTGAGCCACCACATCGAGCTGGGATCTTCCACCTCCTCAGTGGCCCACGGCTCTGTTAGGCACAACAATTCTGACTGCGAGATAGGCACATTCATTTCCTCCTCTTTGCTATACCACTTGCTGATTTCGTGATCTCATCACATCCCGCTATACCTTTGCAGGAGGCAGTGATCTCGAAGTCCGAACTCTCTTTTCATGGTGTGCCTCATCTTACATCCTGATCTGATTAAGCTGCTCTAAAAGCCTTTGGCAACGTCTTCCTCAGGGCAGCCTTTCCCAAACTGTACTGGCAGAAGGTAGCCCAAGGGATATTCTTATCAAAAGGATTTTATGATTTAACACATAATGCCCACTTAACACATTAAAAGCATGTGAAAGACCTGCAGAAATGTCCTCTTGTAACTTTATTTAGTCCTGAATTTTTAAATTCAGGAACTATCTGTCCCCTCCCATCCCATTTTTCTCTCTTTGCACATATTTGGTTGGATATGTTGACTTATAAAATAAAACAAATCTCTTAACTTGGTACGGCAGACTCTGGTTGTCACCCTATTATGGATACTGCTGGTGCCCTGCCCACATCCCCTTGGGTCTTACCGTTTCCATGCGGTTGCACTCAACCAGAGCCTGGGGCACAGATGAGAGAGAAGCAGGAAAGTCCAGCTCTCTTGTCTCAGGTCAGGATGACCCTCAGGGATCCTTTTCCTTCCAGAGCTCCCCTGTGGATCATGTTGACACTGCCATGCTGGGATCTTTGCCTGAAAAAGTAAGGGGCCAGCTTCTTTCCCTTCCCTGTCCTGCTGGGATTCTTAACAAACCACATGCTTACAAATCCTTGTCTTGGGCATGAGTCTGGGGAACCTGGCATGAGACAGCCCCCTGATATCTTTTCAAAGCATCTCTTCCTGTGCAGCAGTTACATGGTTAGGAGAGAACAGAAATCTCATTCTTCCTATCACAGTGATTGGCTCAGGAGAAAGGAAGCCTATGCTAATCTATACACAGAGTTATTCTGGAATGATCCAGAAGTGCAAGTAGGTCTGGACTGGACGTGTGATCCCATCAGACCAATGACATGTGAGGAGGGATTTGCTGTACAACTGTATAGTTACATGAAATTCAGACCCAAAGGGATTTATTGTGAAATAATTATTATTAATAGCTCTGACGTTCATCCCAGGAGGTACTTAAAGTAGTTAATGGTGAATTGAGATTATGTCTAGTGGCAAAGTTCTGCAGGGAGGTTTATTTTCATGACTAAGAATAAACAGCAAACAGAAATGTGCATCAGATCACTTTTGATAAGCAAACAATGTCAAAGCAGTTCTAGTTTTTGTGGAAAAGGAACAATGTCAAGGTAGTTCTGGCTTATCAAGAAATTACATATTTTCATTTGGAAAAACCTAAATGAGCAGTTTTCTAGTCACAGAAGCAGAGGAATCCGTTCCCCAGACTTCATGGTGGTTTGGTATCAACTATGCAGAAATGTCTTCTATATGGGTGGTTCACAGAGCATGGAGCTGGACATCAGCATCACCCAGGAACTTGGTACAAGTGCAAATTGTTGTGTTCCATCAATAAACCTACTGAAGTAAAGTCTCTGGGTGTGGGGCCTGGCAACGTGTGTTGTAACAAGCTGTTCGGAGAGGTTATACACACACACACACACACACACACACACACATGTATATATCATGATTGTGGTCATAAATCAACCTGCTAATTTTTTCTAAAAAAGCATTTCATGCATTTTATTTTATAAAAACAACTCTCATGCTTTTTTTTTTGTTACTAGTTGGTTAAAAATAATTCTGCAATCTAGTCTAATTATCAAAAACTTTCAAATTACACCACACTTTCCACCCATATTCAACAATATTTAATGATGCTTTGGAGAGGTTCATCTATTCCTGCTTTTATGTTTTGCAACTGGGTTTTACTTTGATTTGCTTCACTTTTAAAAGATAATTCTCTCTAAATAATCAAGATAAATAGATAAATATCTATAACTTATTAGCAAAATTTAAATTCTCAGAAAACAAAGTAAATATAATGAATTATTTTTATAGAGCTATACAACTAATCATATATTTTTATAAAAATGTGAGTCTATAAAACACTGATTGGGGGCAGGTAATTTCCAGGTTAAGATGCTATATTACTATAACAATTTATTCTTAAATGATAATTTTTGATAAACGTGAGCACTGCTCTTTAAAATTTTCCTTCTACCCTGGAAGATCTTACACCTGGATCTCTCTTCTTGGAGGGAGGAAACGTGGACTCGAGGCAGGCCAGGGGGAGGCCTGGCGCCGCTCAGCAGGCATCCAGAACGCTAGGAAGTTGCTTGTCCTTTGCTCTTTGGAGGAATACACATGTATAAGAACAAACATGGATTTATTATAGGGATGTTGGAAATTTATACGACACGGTTCCCATTCTGAACTAAAAAATAAAAGCAAATAAAAGCCTCAAGAGCAAAAAAAGGAAGATTTTTTTTTCCCCCATTGGGAGTGGGAGGACAAGCTGGCTAGACCATTCCCGGGTTGTACCTGCTTCTCTGTGTCCTTTCTTTGCTCTGCCTCTCCGAAACCTCCAAACTGCTTTGATGATAGCTCCCAAATAAGTGCCGGTTTCTTTCTTTCTTTCCTTTTTTTTTTCTGGAGTGGGAAGTGAAGAGGTAAAGCATTGCAGGATCGGGGTGTGGGACAATGGCATCTTTATTTACAGTTATGAGCCACATGACGACATCTTGGTCAATGACGGACTCCATATATGACAGTGGTCCCATACGATTATAGTGGAGCTGAAAATTTCCTGTCTCCCAGTGATGCCGTAGCCACACAACACATTGCTCACATTTTTGTGGTGGTGTTGGTGTAAACAAGCCCATTGCACTACCAGATGTACAAAAGTCCAGCACAATTATGTACAGCACATAATACTTGATAATGATAATGAATGACTATGTTACTGGTTTATGTATTTACTATACTGTGCTTTTTAATCATCATTTTAGAGTATACTCCTTGTACTTACATGATATAAAAAAAGCTAACTGTAAAACAGCCTCAGTTAGTATTCTAGAAGAAGGCACTGTTATCAGAGATAACAGCTCCAGCCATATTACTGCCTTTGAAGACCTTCCAGTGGCAGTGGGACAAGATGTGGAGGTATAAGACAGTGATACTGATGACACTGACCTTGTGTAGGCCTAGGCTAATGTGTATGTTTGTGTCTTAGTGTTTTTTTTTTTTGGAGACAGAGTCTCACTCACTCTGTTGCCCTGGGTCATCATAGCCCACTGCAACCTCAAACTCCTGGGATCAAGCAGTCCTCCCATCTTGGCCTCCCAGAGTGCTAGGATTACAGGCGTGAGCCACTCTACCTGGCCTTGTGTCTTAGTTTTTAACAAATCAGCCTAAAATGTAAAAAAAATAAAAATTTTACAAAATGGAAAAATGCTTATAGAATAAGGATATAAAGAAAGCAACTATTTTTGTACAGATGTAGAATGTGTGTTTTAAGCTAAGTATTATTATAAAATCCTCAAAAAGTTAATAATGTAAAAAAGTTACAGTGAACTAGTATTAGTTTTTATTAAAGAAAAACATTTATACTTTAGTGTAATCTAAGTACGCAGTGTTTATAGAGCCTACGGCAGTGTACAGCAATGGCCTAGGCCTGCGCATCTGCTCACCACTCTCTCACTGATTCACCCAGGGCAACCCCCAGTCCTGCAAGCTCCATTCATGGTAAGTGCCCTATATAGGAGCACCATTTGTCGTCGTGTATGCCATATTTTTACTGTATCTTTTCTGTGTTTAAATATGTTTAGATACTCAAATACCATTGTATTATAACTGCCTACAGTATGCAGTACAGTAACATGCTTTACCGGCATACAGCATACGAACAATAGGCTATCCACACAGCCCAGGTGTGAAGAAAGTCAGACCATCTAGGTATGTGTAAGTGCACTCTATGACGTTTGCATGTTAAAATCGCGTAACGACAAATTTCTGAGAATGTAGCCCCATTTTTAAGCAATGTATGAATGCATACGTGTGAGTCACTTGTAAACGGAGTCTAAAATTAGAAGGAATACGTTATAAATGAGGACCTTTTTGAGTTTTATTAATAATTTTTAACCAGTAAAATGGGAACAATAAAATCTTCCTACTTGTTTTCTTATAAGATATAAATAAATGGAATTTGTAAAGAATCTTGCGAATTACTTGCAAGGGCCCAAATAATGCTGGTTCCCCCTGCCTGTCCTGTATCCCTGCGCCCTCAAACACCACTGTATGAGCCAAAGACAACCCTTGGGATTTGGAGGAACATGTTAGATTGCTACATGCACTGAAAGACTGAACTTTTATAAAACTGGGAAAACTGGGATGTGTTTGAGCATGTGTGTGTCTGTGTGTGAGTGTGTATATTATTTATGCTCAAGCTCCTAGGCATATAATCAAGGGGTTAATTATTTTGAAGGCAACCATTAAGATTTTGTATCAGGCTAATTTCAACTCAGCCAACATGGGCTCTTCTTTAAACGAGCTTGGCAGCTGCCAGATGAATCGCTCTTTGAATATTTTATTGTGAAACTTTATTTAAAAGAAAAATTAACTTTTATCTTCCCCTCGGACAAACCTCTCTCCACTTCCATAGGCATCCTGTATTGATGCTCTGGGCTTGCTGCCCAGTGGTGTGTCCTGTCTGTGGACACTTCCTCCACTAATTTACTCACTGTTCACTGGACCGTATTTCTCATGGCTGCCTCACTGAAGGTGTGGTCCCCTATGTATTCCTGGAACAGTGGTTCCTTCAGAAAAGCTCATTTAAAAAAAATAGTAGGTAGAAAACAGTTATCACTTGACAGTAGATTTTAGGCTTGAAATGTATTCCATAAAGGCACGTGGTGTTCTAAGGAGGCAATTCGGAAGAAGCCCCTGGAACATTTTGTTAAAATGTCTCAACATTTCTCTAAACCCCTGAATTTGTGAATATTTCTTAACTACACAATTTAATACTTTACCTACTTTTTGCTCTAAAGATATAGAATCGATATATCTAATCTGTCATAATTGAAACCAAGCAAAAGACAGAGACGAACGTGGTAAGTCAGAACAGTGCTCATGAGTCCTCTTTCTCATGCTCGGTGGCTGACGCCTGCCCCACGGGGGCCTGCAGCGCGGTGGGGACCAGCGCTCAGGGGACGACCGTTGGGTGCAAATAAA
Organism: Lepilemur ruficaudatus; assembly: GCA_963574885.1. Lineage (NCBI taxonomy): Eukaryota > Metazoa > Chordata > Mammalia > Primates > Lepilemuridae > Lepilemur > Lepilemur ruficaudatus. The sequence continues at coordinate 20,732 of CAUYRT010014814.1, read as the reverse complement.
TCCCAGCTCTACGAACTTGGGCAAGTTACTTCACAACGTTGCGTCTTGATCTCCCAATCTATAAAACTGGGATGATGCTGGCAGTAGTATCAGCTTTGAAGGCATTATAAAGATGAAATGAATGCATGTAAAACACTAGAAAGTGTGTCATAGTATGTGCTCTATAAGCATTATCTGTTATCACTAGACACATGTCATTTCCCACGATTTAACCTTAAAGAAATTCAAATTTTGAAAATATATTACTGATTATGCAGTGTTTCAATTCCAAAGAATTGAATTTTGTTTTTGACAATAGTATGTGTTACATTTTATTGATTTCTGGTTCAATGATGACATCTTAAGATCACTACTTTCGTTATATTAAATGCCCCTCTGTAATTAAGTTCATCTAAAACTAAATAGAATTTGACTGTTTTCCTTTAAAATTCTACTTCAATAAGCAGATATACAAAGTTTGAGATCATACTATAAGAGGTGTCAAATTTCTATTTTATTTTAAAAACCAGAAAAATTATATGGCAAAAAAGTAGTTGAAAGTTGTAAATAAGTAATTTTAAAAAATTAAAATTACATAAAAGTTTAAGAGCAGAGGAAATTATGAAGTATGCATTGAAATTCAATAAAATTTCCCTAATTTCAACCATGATCTAGGTAGAGTGACTGTGACGCAGTTGTTATCCTAGAGGTTCTCACCAGTTGTTTGGGGAGTGGGGAGTCAAACAAATAAAAAAGTAACTGAGTCCCAAGGGCAAGTGCTATAATGAAGACATGTAAATTATTGTGGGAACCAAGGTGATGGTAGAGAAATGGTGGAGGAAAAAGAAAGACTTTTCTTTTAAAAAAAAAATGAATGCATTTTTTAAGGTTAAGCTATAGGGAAGAATGCCTTGTTGTTCAGGAAAATGCAATTTAAAAACAGGATACCACTGCACACGCAGCAGCTTAGCAAACATTACAAGGACGACAATATCTCACGATAGGGAAGATGTCTGGAAAGGGAATTCTCACATGCTGCTGGCTGGCGAGGGTGTGAACTGGTGCAAACACTGGTGGAGCAATTTGGCCTTATCTAGTCAAACTGAAGGTGCACGTCCTTGCGCACCTCTGCCCCTGTGGTGTACGTCCCAGAGAACCAGCCCCTCAGGCAGGCGCACGGGGAACAGGAGGATGAACACTCTCAGAAGCACTCTTCACAGTAGTGAAAAATTGGACACAACATGAATATCTATCACAGGAAAATGGATGGTAACCCGTTGTTACATATTATCTTATATTCATATGACATACGTAACTTTCACTTTCATGTGGAAACTGTTTCCAAGGCCGCCCGCCCCTCTTAGAAAAACATCCGACCTCCTTGCACTTGTTTGTGACGCCCACCATGAGCTGCTCCTGCCCACCTGGCCTCCTTCCCAACCTCTCTGCCCACCTTGGCCTTCTTTCATGCCCTCTTGGCCCTGCCTGCCTTGCCTTCCACCCGAGGCTGCCTTAGCCTTTCTCTCGGCCTAGAACCTTCCTTCCTCTCATCTTTAAACGATGCCTCCTTCTTGTGGTTTAAGTCGTACTTAATGCCGGCTTCTTCAGAGAGGCCTTTCCTGGCCTGTTTAAGGAGACACCCATTTACGTCCATCCTGTTGGTCTGTTCGAACTCTCTGTGTGACGCTTAACGACACTTTCTTGCTTATTTATTTATTGTCTTCCTCTCACTCGCTTGATCAGGGATGTTGGGCTGATTACAGCTGTATCACCAGCATCTAGAACAGTCATCACACATATTCAGCCAATCTTTGTTGCATAAATGAATAAAATTCTGTTCATGAATATCTAAACGTTAAAAAGTATTCCTTCTAGATTAATCATTTTCTTTTCAAAACATGGTCGCTCAAAACTATAGCATGTTTTGATAAGCAAGTATTTAGCATAAGAAAGGTAATGTTATTGGGAATATGTTTCAGTGATATGAATGCAACTTTCTTCCCATTTTGTTCATGTCTCCGTTCATGGTTATTATTTATTGCTAGAATGATTCAGCATTCAGCGTCAACTCTATTCCTGTTTCCTTCTATTTGAAGATGGAAGTGATGATCTACTTTGTTCAAATTAATAAGTGAAAGGTCGTGAAAGTGGTTTTAATAACAGTACCACACTATCTTTTATGATAGGCCCAAAATTACTGTGTTCTACCATCAAAAACATTTTTTTGATGATTTATGAACTGAAACTATTGTCTCATTCTGTTAATATTTTATTGAAAGGAGAGATGTGGTGACCAGCAGACTTACAAAAGGGTCATTTACTTTCTTAACACAGATTCCGACCTTAGGACTTGTGTGGGCTCCAGGGCCGGCCTCCATCCTGCAATTCATAAGATGGGCAAGAGTTGAGAAGTACAATGGGTCTGTTTTTTGCAAAGTGGGAGAATGGTGATGGTGAAAAGGCAACCACATCAGAGCGCTCATATGATCTCAGGAGTGTTCTTTGAAGGTCAGATTTCACCAAGGCAGGTCCTCCCCAAACCCCTGCCCCCGGAAATCAAAGTTTCTACAGAGGTGGACGTGCAGGGTGCCCCTGTGTGCCCAGGGAAGCACACCCAGCTTGGGGCTCACAGGCCAGAGCTGTGGAGACTGGAGCCCGGAGAGGCAGGTGTGGGAAGCAGGAGAGGAGGAGTGTAGAGATGGAGGAAGGAGGATGCCAAAGGGAGGGACTGGTCTTCGAGGCTCTTGAGTGTTACTGTGTCTGTGGGTCTTAATGGGCACGAAGCAGTTTCCCATCTTTATCTTCCTGCATTCATGCCTTTTTTAGGCTCTCTATTCGCTCCCTAACCCAGAATTCCTTCCCACAACAACCTTGGGAGTTTTCCCTACTTCACAAGTATAATGGGTCAGTTATCTAGATGTACAGATTGGTCAGGGAGCCAATGTGAGCTCCATAATGATTAATATTTTTTTCTCTAAAAAGTTAATTCAAGTTCTAAAACAAGACTTACACATACATTTTTTTCTTTAATTTCACCTATTTTGGAGACTTAGAAGAAAAGAGAGGAGGCTGCTTTGGTTAAAGAAGCAAGACAGCCCTGTCCTGACAGTCACAGGACAGATCAGTAGTTTAATTCCCAGCCTTTGAAACTGATTCCCAAATGCACCTCCTCTTCTCAGTTCTAAGGACAGCCAGGTGATCACCACGTGGCCCCTTCTGCTGTCTGGAGCCAGGGGTCCTGATGGATGTGCGGGTGCTCTGTGAACCACATCTCAGCATGTTCTATCTGCTGTCAGGTGATCCCAAACAGATAACCGCAATGAATGCTTCCCGCCGTCACCGTGAAACAACCCCCATTATCTCGGCGATAGATCAGAGACGGGAAGAAAGCAGGCTGAAAGCAATTTCAGTCAGTATAAAAGGAAGCACTGTTCAGGGTTTCTCCCTTGCCTTTAGGACACTGACAAGTGATTTTTCTGGGATAGAAAGTATTGACCATGAGAATGATGTTCCTTATGAGAAAGCACCAACATATTTAAGGACATCATAAGTGAAATGAGTCTTATGCTCATATGTTTGATTCCCTGTGACAATTTCATTTTTGACTTCCTGGAGATCATTTGAAATAGCTTTTCATGTTAATAATGACAATGATGTTTCCAGTTGTCAAACCCTCTGTTCATCTTATTGAAGAAGACTGAAGCCTAATGCTCTGCAGTCGTTTTCTCCTGACACCTGTGCCTACCCGAGGTCATGCTGTCATTCGTGTCCCTCACGATGGTGAGCATGGCTTCGTGAGGACCCACCGCCCTTCCAAGACGCCTTCACTTCCTGCCGTCCCTGCCTTCAGCAGTTTCTAGTGTTCCGGTTGCTTTCCTCCTGGAGGTCCTTACTGGGCCTGAGCGCCTTGCGTTTTCTAGCCCGAAAGGGGAGAAGTAACAACAGCACCTGCACCAGTTACACTCCCCACAGCCTGTCTTGTCTGTCCACCTCACTCCACACACTCTGTCCCTTTTATTCAGACAGACCCTCCTAGTCAGGGCCACATCTAGGACAGCACGGAAGCAAACGCCTGTGTCTGCAACTCCATTCTCCTGGCTGTCCCATGGCCCACTGCCTGGTGACTCAGCCACCTGGCCTTCCTGCCATCCTTTGGGTTTTAAATCTCATGGAAACCGCCTGCCCTGTGCATACGGAGCCCCCTATGTACGCAGGGCCCTATGGAACTGAGACCAAAGAAGTGACCCATGAATCTTGAGGACCCACTCCTGGTGGAACTTGGAGGGTCTTTGAAAGGGGGGCTGGAGGCCGGATGGGCCTCTGAGGTCCCCTAGGGAGAGACCATCGCAGCGTCTCTAGCAGGGCTGCAGCTCCAGAGTGACGGAGACCTTCCTCATGACTTCTGCTGCTCCCCAAAGCCAAAGCTGAGGACATTCATGTCTATTTAAAGAATTAGAACATCAAGAGCTCATGGCTAAAAACTCAACAATATAAATAACCAAATATATTTATAAATGATTCCTCCATTTCTTGCTCTAGTCCCAGTTTCCTGAAATAGCCACAATGTAGCTAAGTAGTTGTGGAACGAAGACAGGCATACGTGGGTGTACTTCCAGGCTTTTCTATTGATATTTCATGTAATGAGAGGTGACTTTAAGTAAAAACAGAATTAAGCCTCACATACCGCTATGCAGCTTGCTTTTTTTCATGTTGATCGTGGATATTTCACGATGTAAATATACACCGAATTTATTATTTAAATAACTACTTGGGATCGCAATGCATAATGGCATTTCTACGCCCACAGTTCATTTTCTCTGTCGGGAAGGAGGGACACCATAAGCCATATTTTTTTGCTTTCAACTGCGTCGGTGCTCATTCTAGGCAAACAGTTCATATGCCTCATATCTTTTTCCTGTAGGTTGAATGGCTGATTGAATTAACGAAAGTGGTTAAGATTTAGGTATTAATTTACACATGAGACAGTCGCAAGACTGGAAACTAATGTTTAAAGAAGGAAACCAACATTTTCATAGCAATCTAGAGTGTAAGGGTTGGATGGACGTGCAAGGTCACCTAGAGAGACACCTGTTCATGTGTTAATCTTCTCTACCACGAGGCCCTTGAGCCTCAGCCAGCATCTGTGATGACAGGTGTGAAAACGACGGTTTTCAGAATAGGAAATTCTTTAGAGACAATAAGCGGCAGTGGGAGAAATTATGGGTTTGGAAGTCACCCACACCTGGGTTGACTTCCCTTCTTTTAAATCACTAGACATGTAACATTAGACAAGATGCTAACATGTCTCTATGCCCGCTACACTGTGGCTTGTGTTAAAACCATATGCTCAGCCTTAGAGCACAACTCTTGAAATGAAAAGTGTTTGGAATTTAGAAGATCCCCGTCTCTCTCTACAGATAGGGTTTCGTGTCTGTTGCCCGACTGTGGATCAAACAAAGTCTACTAGGAAACTCAGAGCCAAGTAAAGACACTTTGTTCTAGGTTGGATTGTCCCTCTCCTGAAGAAATGAATGACTTTTATTTAACGAGATGGGAGTTTCAGGGTAACAAAATCTATAAGGACTGAAAAATACTTCAGAAAAAATATTTTTCAATATATTTTCCAAGAATATGATCCCCATCCTCTGTTTTTGGGTGAGCTGTGCTACCCACGCACTTCAAGGGACATGCATATACTGAAGGATGCCATACCTCTGCTGCCAGCTCTCACCTCTCTTTTGAAGGTCAGTCCCACAGTACAAGCTGTTAATTAATTATCTTTAACTGGATTCATTGATTCTGCACATTTACTGATGGCCTTTTCTATGCCAGATTGATGCTGGAGATGGAAAAATTAACAAGATATTGTCCTTGTTCTCAAGGCCTTTTGGGAAAGATGGACAAGGGGTCCGAGTGTCACAGCATCACCTGCAGAGGCCAGGGAATGACACAGTGAATCAGGCTTAAATAAAACCTTGATGGATCAGCTGGAGTTGGCAGTCAGGCCTCAGGCTGGGGCTGGAGGTGAGAAATGAGCATTGGAGCTGTGTCTTGGAAAGAAAAGAGAAATAAAGGAAAGAGCATTCCAGGCCAAATGATGGAACCCAAGACACTGGTGGGGACACCTGTTTTAGGGCATCACAGGTTGGGCAACAGAAACGGTGTGTGCAATACAGGCAGACAGCGATGAGAGCTGGAGGCAAGTATTGCACATGTACATTAGTTTTTCTTGCTGCCACAATACGTTACAACAAACATAGTGTTTTCAAATGCCACAGTTTCTTATCTCCCAGTGCTGTCGGTCAGAAGCTGGTGCAGGCATGTCTCAGCTGCATCCTCTGCTCAGAGTCTCATAAGGCGGATGCTAAGGGGTTGGCAGAACTGAGTCTCTTTCTGAGGCCTCCAGGGAAGAATCTGCTTCCAAGCTTATTCAGGTGGTTGGCAGAATCCAGTTCCATGCGTATAAGACCAAGGTTGCTGTTTTTTTGTGGCTGCCAGCCAGGGACTACCTTTAACCCTAGAGGTCTCTCTGGCCCTTCATGTGACCCCCACATCACAGAACCAGCAGTGGAGTACCAAATCCATCTTGGGCTTGAAATCTCTCTAACTTCTGCCTCCTCTCTCTTATCTGTCTTCTGCGTCCAGCCTCAGTTTTCTGCTTCCAGTGCTCTTGTGATAAGATTGGGCCCACCTCGATAATCCAAGATAATCTTCCCATCTCAAGGTCCTTAACCTTGATCTCATGTGCAAAGTCCCTTTGCCATTGGGATTAGAAGTTGGGCATCTTTTGGGGGCCGTGATTCTGCCTCCCACAATGTGGAGCATTAGTCCTGGGAGGCACTCTCAGGAGTGTGCAGGGGTGTGTGTGTGTGCCTCAAGATTCTTTAGTCACGTTTGGTGACTGAATGATGTATTCTCTTCTTAGAGATTCAGAAAACAGATTTACGTGTTGAAGACGGCAACAAAAAAAACCTGTGTAACTGTTTTCCCCAGGGCTCCCAAAAGTTGTTTCACCACAAAACTTTTTCTCCTTGAAGATCCCTCACTGACTTCCTAGGAGTTGGTGTCATGTGCACTTGGTTTTGGGAAAGTGAGTTAGAGGCCTGCTCCCTGGGACAGTCCTCGGCTGCGTGTTAGTGCTTAGCTGCGATCTGGAGGACTGTGAGGGCTGGTAGAGGACTGTAGCAGGGGTACGTCTCCACGTGGGAGGACAAGGGACATGGAGAGGGAAGGGCTGTGGGAGAAGGGAGAAAGCTTGGAAGGCAGGAGTAGGATTTTAAGCAAGAAACGGTGTTATCCTGAACTCAAGTAGTGGCAACAAGAGAAATGCGAATAAGTGAAAATATTTACGGATACTAATAAAGTAGCAAAAACAGAGGTGAAGACCAATTTACACAATGGAAAAGCTAAGGGAGATTAGGGATGACCCATCCCAGGTATTGGAATAAATGTGCTTTTGACACATCCCTTGAAATAGGCTAATTGCCAAGGAGGCTTTAAGCTTTGGGGGTGGATTTGATTTTTGAAAACACCTAGCATTTGAGGCCAAGACAGGCCTTCAATCTCCCCACGTATTTGACTTTTTTATGATCAGTTTCTTTGTTTGTCCTCTTGTAGGGTGTAAGTTCAGTAAATGAAGAACCATAAATTAATTGGTCATTTGTACTGGTAGCACACTTCCTGGCATAGCAGGCGTCTTGATAAGTATTTACTGAAATGCGTAAATGAGTGAGTGGGTGGGTGAGTGGGTCGGTGGGTGGGTGGGTGAGTGGGTGAGTTAGCAAGCAGGTAGGCGGGTGAGTGAGTGGGTGAGTGAGTGAAGAAAATGCCTCAGCGGGACAAGAGGGCTGGGAGTAAAAACGGGCTCTGACTATAAACTTTCCCATCTTATTTTTCTGTTTAACAAAGCAACACTTACTTTCTGTCATAAAGACGACATCATTGGGATAAGTCGGGAGGAAACAACAACTTGAATTTCTTTTCTCTTAAACCAAGATCCCGGCAGGGCAAGTGGCCAAGGGCAATGTTTACACCACGGCTCTGTTAACCACAAAACTCCGGGCTGTCTGCAGTCGGCCTCGGCTCTGCCTCCCTCTGAGGCTCAGTGTGTGTTTTTCACTGAGTCTGAGATCACTTTTTCGGTAAGATTTGAATATGCATTAAAATGAGACATGGTTGATAACAAAAAATTGAAAAATCCTACTTTACCTTATTTCCCATTAACTGGCTGTGAGCCAACAAATGAGACACCTTTCCTAGTGTTGTCCTTGGACAGGCGGTGTTTGAGCTAAGGGCAGTGACAGTAGCTACTTTAAAGGGGTGGGACTCACTGGGGGTTTAGGATGTGCTGTGTTGTATTTTAAAAATCAATATCTTTCATCTTCATTCGCATCGTGCACATGATGTGAACCTGACATTTGACTGAATGTTTTCCGGGGAGTTTGGAAATCAGCAAACCCAAAGCACGGATTTGATTTGTAGTTCAACAGGACATGGTCTGAAGGGATCACCCAAAAACTTCCCCATAAATAGGTATACCTGTTTCTATAACTGTATTTTTCAACTCAATAAAATATCACACTCTCAGTGTCTTCTGATCGAACTGTGATACAAGATTGACCTAAGAAGTAATCAGTTCAAAACTCAGACACAGTTGGTCTCATCGACACGTTGAGTTCAGGCTGCTTCAGTTACGGTGTGGTAAGTTCTGCTCACGATCAAATCCTCCTGTGCCCGATAGGTTGGCAGACATGTGGAATCGTGTCCTGCCAGGCCATGCCCACAAGCTTCCCCCATATGGTTGTCTTTAAGGTGCCAAACTTAGCCATCAGTGACCCATGAAGCTGGTAGAGGGACATGACCTGGATTTGGATATTTATTTCAACACAAGCTAGAAATTTCTAGAATTATTCATAAAAGGGATGCCTGGACAAAGTTGCACTCTTCGTCCAATTTGCTTCGCTTTTAGCTGTCTCTATGAACCTTACAATTGACATTCTTTTGTCTTTGTGTACCTCCTATCTATAGTTTAGGACGGGCTGAATTCTAATTTTTCATACCAAAGAAATAAAAAGCCACTAAAATTCCATTTTAAAAGTACATTTTAGATTTTAAAAGGCATAGAAAGCTGATTTTGAGTAGTAGTGAGCCAAAGTTTAAGAGGGAGGGACAGCCTTGAAAATGACAACATTTTCAAGTAGCATGTAGTCACAAAGAGCAATCTTCCACTGCCAGGAAGACTTCCAATGCAAGGACAGCGCCATACTGTACTGAGTGGCATTTCCCTGTGGAACATTGCCTCCTCTGGTTCCAGGGTAATCCTGAAGGTCCTTGGTATGTCCTTTTCCCAGATTTCATATCCATGCTTTAAGAGATGTTAAAATGATAGCCACAAAGTACAAATGATCTACACGGCAGTGTTCTACAAAGGCTCTTTCAACACTTTGTTCTTTTACGTAGAGTGTGGAGCTGAAAAGAAGTTTGAACGTCATCAATTTCAGCTTAAGATAATAAGACAGTGCTCTTTAAATATCCCTGGGAGATCAGCACAGTCTCTGGGTGGTGTCAGACTGCTACGTCCCTACTTTATTCTAAGACCTCTTTAGTTTCTAATCCAACCAGGCTTCCCCTGAATTTGGAGGCAGAATATCCATGTAGCCTACCAGGCTTGCAAGAGTCAGCTTGACATGGCTGGACTCACCACTCTTCCCTGCGGAGGGGTTACGAGTGCTGTCTCCTTGCCACGGGCTGGGTCAGATGACTAGCAGTGCCCTGTGGGAAGGCTGAACTACCCTCACCCTTGAATCAAAGTCTGGCCACATGACGTACTTTGGCCAAAGAAATGTAAATGAAGGCAATGGATGCTCCGTCCAAGAGCCATCTGGTGATACTGGCATCTCACTTTGCTCTCCAGCTGGTACTCATCTATCCCAGACATGCTGCTTCTGGAGCAGAGCTGTGCCTGATGGACAGTCACATGAATGAACATAAACTTACCTTTATTGTCGTAAGCTGCCAAGGCAGTGGGGTCACCCCGGTGTAACGCAGACTAAACTGACTGGTATAATCAGAGCTGGATGGCACTCTCTAGTAGGAACTGGAAAGTAGAAATCAGCCCAGCCTTTGGGCTGGTCAGAGATGAGAGTGGAGGTGAACAGAGGTGTGAGAATGCCAGCCCAGGACAGTCCCTAAAAATGGGCTGGCTGTGAGCTCTGGGCAGACCACCCGCTGTGCAGCCGGCAGAATGAGAATGGGGATCTGGGGGCACACTGCAGGATCCTCTGCAGTCCTGGGTGTCCGCACAGGGAGTATGGACCTTGCATTAGTCTGCTGGGGCTACCACAACAGAGAACCACAGACTGGAGGGCTTAAACAACAGAAATTAATCTTCTCACCATTCTGGAGGCTAGAAGTTCAAGATCAAGGTGTCTGCAGGTTTGGTTTCTCCTGAGGCCTCTCTCCTTGGCTTGCAGACGGCTGTTTTCCCCTTGAGCTTCACATGGTCTTCCCTCTGAGCTGTCTATATGCTCACCTCCTCTTCGGATGGGGACACCAGTCATATTGGATTAGGGTCTACTCTAATGACCTCATTAAACCTTAATTACCTCCTTAAAGACCCTGTCTCCAAAACAGTCATGTTTTAAGACACTGGGATTGGGGGTAGGATTTCAAAACCTGAATTTTAGGGAGACATAATTTAGCCCTTTGGGGAAGAAGGGATATTAGAGATTTTCACAGGGGAATACTCACCAAGCCATGTGCTTCAGAAAGATCAATCTAGGGGCCATGGTAGAATGGATGGGCAACAGGGAAGTGTAGAGGCCAGTTGGGACATTAGTGCTTCAATCTTAGAACCAGAATCGTGACAGTGATAATAAAAAAGACAGAGTAGATACAAGGGAATTCTCCAAGCGGGAACTGTTGGGACTCTCCCGTGGGTTGGATATGGGAGCAAGAGAGAGACAGGCGTTGATCAGCAGCTGGATAAATGTCTTCAAGGGAAATAAGGACATGAGAGGAAGAATCTTTTGAAAGTTAAAACAAATTGATTATTTGCCGCAAATCAATATTGAGCTACCAATAAGATCTCTAGGTAGAAATGCCTGCTGTAAATTAGAAATGAGGAGAAGAGCCGGGGTTAGAGTCATAGTTCTGGGAGTCATTTACGGGTCAGCATGGTTTTTGGTTTGGATGAGACTCCCAACAGAGACCGTCAAGAGAGCTAAGACAGTGAAACACGGGTCAGCTGGTGGTGTCTCCATTAAGGCCTGACAAGGAAAGGTCAGCCAAAGACGGGACAAAAAGAGGCAAGGCAAGGACAAAAGAGTGTCCTTGAAACCCGTGGAGAGGGTTGCCAGAGGCATGTGTGGCTGCTCTGAAGATATTTGTTGGGTAAATGACCAGTGGATAAATCACAGCATAAACAAATAAAAATATTTTCAGTCACATGCATTTTGTTTTCCAAAGTCTAACATATCTGAGATTATTCACTGTGTAAGTCAGCTCACTGAGAAGGAAGCACTGGAGTTTTCCTTGGTGTCAAATTCTAAATTATGGAATTCTTTACCCATTTCTTACTCATTTATCCTACTCAGGTAAATATTAAAATGGGAGCTTTATGTAGCACTCTACTGGAATTCACAAAAGAGCAGGGAACTTACCGGAAGCTGGGGTGGTCTGGTTCTATCTTCTGAGTGTGGGTAGCAAGAGGGGGTGGGTTTGTACTGGAGGGTCTCTATTATTTTTCCTTTGTGATTCATGTACAACAGTCTGTTGAACTTCATAAAGGAAACTGATCCTCTTTTCTAAGATAGATGTTGAGAGAAACCTGTTATCCTTTTGTGTCATCCAGCCTGTTTCTCTTACAAAGTAAAGGAGCCACAGGCTGGGCCTCCCTAATCTGAAAAGCCAAAATCCAAAATCCAAAACTGAGCACCAATGTGACACCACAAGTGGACAATGAAGATGACATTGTCAGCACTGCAGGGCAAGTGGCCATAGGCGACAAGGGACGTGGTGAAATGCGTGATGAGCTTATTGAAGGACCAGGGCAGCGTGCGTTCAGCACAGAACATTAGTCCAGCTGATAAAGTAAGAGAGACTCCTAAGAAGAAAATAGTTGTTACTGAGGCAGATGACTCTGGGGGCAGCATCTTAAAAAGTCACCCAGCAGAATCCCTCCCTCAACCCTAGAGGACCCGCTTCCTGGTCCCTCAACTGCTTCTAAAGTTTCTTCTCACCTAAAAAAATAAATACAGTGTATAGTGACCTTTCAATCAGAACACAGCATTTTAGGTGGGGACTGCAAGCCGGCTGCTGCCTGTCGTTAGCAGTCGGTACAAATACCTGCTTCGTGCCCCCAAACATCACTGTTTCACTGCATTAGTGGCATGGCATATTTTCTGCTGTTACATATTTGTGAATGTGTGCAAGAAAATGATTGCCTATCAGGAGCATATAAATTCAGAATCAGGAATGATGGTGAAGCCAAACAGCCCCGGGTTGTCCCCATGGGTGGCTGAGATAGTGACACCTTTGTTTTCTGTTCAATGTAAACAAACTTTGTTTCAGGCACATGCTTATTTAAAATGCATAAAAATACATTCAGGCTATGTGTATAAGGTTTATATGAAACGTAAACGAATTTCGTTTTTAGACTGGGGTTCCATCCCCAAGATATCTCATTATGCACATGCAAATGTTCCAAAATCTGAAAACATTCAAAATCTGAAACACTTCTGGTCCCAAGCATTTCCAATAAGGGATATCCGACTTGTTTAAGTCGATGTTGCTGCTGTTCCTTGCAGAGATGGCCGGTAGTAGCAGTCCATGGCCTGACTGAGCCTATAGCCAACAGTGTAAAAAGAAGGAGAATTCACATAAAAAATCTCCTTTTTAACTTCACTTAAAAGGCCAGCTCTGGAAACCAGGCTGCATTTCTGTGTGGTCATATCTCCTAGAGCTGACTAGGTGGCTTCTCCCTCGGCTCAGTTTTCAGTCCCCAGAGCTGACAGCAGATGTTTCTCTTCATTCCCAGCTCGCAATCAGCTGCGATACCTGTCCAGCCCCTGCAAACCTCTGAGTTTTATAATCCCTGGACTCAAGGGGATTCAAGAAGGAATGGCTGTAATCCACATCACGTTGTTCTACTTTCCAGTTGTTGTGCGATTCTTTGCTCTGAATCTTATATGTAACAAAGGTTGTGTATGTTACAGTACCATTTTTTTTTTTAATTAGAGAGTGGGCCTCAATAATAATTAATAGCTTTCTGTTTTTTCACTTCAGGGGGATTTCTTAACAGGACCTCCTCCTTAAGTCTGTGTTCCAAAGAGATCATCCTAAGAAAAGTCACAATAATGTTCATTTTGAGGTCACTTGAACCTTCGAGCTGTGGAACGGGAGCATGAAATCACAGAGAGCCGAGGCATCTGTGCAGATGGACAAAAAGTGATTCTTTTACGCATACACAGTCAAAATCGTATTCCTTACCGCCATTGGCTTCCGAATCTGGAAAGAGATGCAAATTTAGGAACTTACTTCAGGAAATAATATTTCTATGCTTGATTCACAGTTTTACTTTTATCCCTGGAATAGGGATTGGCTATTCTTGGACCAAGGCAGGTCTTTCATTTAGTGGAGATTTGGGGCTCTAGATATTTTAGGGGAAATTTCCCGTATCTGCTTGATAATCCACCAAAGATGCAGACGAACTATGCTAATGGAAAAATTTCTGTACTTAACTTTTTCTTTGTTTTCTTTTATTTTCCCTCCTACTCCTCCAGCTTTCCCCCTGAGAAGACACTGTATCCTCTCTCAACTCACCAAGGCTACAAGTGCATCCACAGAACCCTGGGCCTGCTTCTAAAATAGCAATTTTCACACTGTTTATTAAATGCTTGCTTTCCCATCTGTCTTCATCTGACTCTTGCAATTCTTACAGGCAGGGACCTGAGCTTACACCATTTTAAAATCAGGTCAAATTTGTCCATTATTTTATTAAATAAATCCACAATTTGGGAAGAGATGACACAATTTTCAATTTTGTTTTTACATACAATATTATTTATGGCCCCCGATATGTCCTCCCATTACTCTCCTTGGGGAAACCAATGTGAAAATTTAGTACGTGTTCTTCTGTATCATTTAAGGTTGCATTTTGTCTGTGTAACGCCATCATAAACAATGATAGCCTCAACAAAACTTCCAAAATTACACTGGCTTAAATGAGATAGAAGTATGTTCCTCTTTCACATAAAATTAATCTGGAGGAGGCCACTGAGGGCTGGAAGTGAAAATGGCACTATTTTTAAGGACTTGGGGCACTTCCATCCATGTCACCTCTGGCCCCAGCCGTATCCTCTTTGTTCCAGTCAAGAGGATGAAGAAAGAGGGGAGGAGGAGTCCACCACTCCCCTTTTAAGAAGACCTCTTCACACGTCACACGCTGTCGCTTACATCGCATTGGACGGAACTTGCACAGGTGACTGTACGTGGCAGCCACGGAGACAGAGAGTGCACATCGGCTGGCAGTGGTGTGCCTTGAAAAACCAGTACTGTGCTCTTCCTGTTTGTCTCAGTTTTTAAATTTGTTTTCTTAAGGAGGAAAGAGGGGAACATACTTCAGGGTGGCACTGTCACCCCTCCTCATTATTTTACATTACCAGAAATAATTTAATGTGGAAATATATTTACTTTTACAATGTCCTGTTAAATGATATATATTGCTCTGATTATGATGTTATCACTTAAAATGTGAGAAAAATCACTGGCTGAATCACTGTCTGTAAGATGCAGATACCATCACTGAGTTGACCATTTCTGCCTTTTCTGTGCACTCTCTGTTTGCCCAGAAGGGAAATAGCCCCAGGCTTTCTTCTTGGGTTAATGACCCCAGGCTTTCTTCTGGGGATCTGCTAGTGGTTTCAGTAGAGGAGACTCACCTCTCCAGCCCCCATCCCCAGGTCCAGAAGTTGTAAGTGATTCCGGCCTGGTCAATTAAAGCCTTGGTTTCCTCCAGCCTTGGTGGTACGTTGAAGAATGGGTGTGTGCCACCACCAAAGTCAATGAGTGATACTGAGATATTTGCTGAGGCTTTTGGAACTGAAAGGGGGTTATGCCTTCCTCTGGCAGTGTTCCTGGAAACAGCTTCATCTTGCCACTGTAGGGGGCACATGAGAATGAAATGCCATACAGAGGGCAGCAAAGGGATGAAAGACGGAAGAAACCAGGCCCTGGCAATTCAATGTAAGCCCTGATCAAGGCTTTCCAGAGTTCGTTCCTACCTATGGACTGCTCAGGTAAATGACATGATTCATTGCATTTTGATTAAGCCAATTTGGATGGGGAATTCTGTCACTGATGAAATTTAGTTGGTGGGGACTGATCAACATTCTCATTAGACAAAGATGGTGAGGAATTACTAAGAGTATCTTCCCTGTTGTTTCTTAGTTGATAGGAGAATGGCATTCTATTTATTACAAATACTGTGTGTGTCTATCAGCCCGGTCTCTGAATTAGAGAAAGAAAACTTTTTGCCTAGTGAAGGAATAAGAAATTCTATAAATAACATGGAAAGTAGTAATAGTGTTGGAATGTTTGCATGATGGAACGGCTCCATCTTATGCTGCTGAAGTTTTTGCAACCCGAAGGGCACTTCACGGTTAGACACAGCCAAGAGGACTCCATCCCTGGCAGTGCTCAATGGCCTCTGCCTTGTGAGCACCACAGCAGCTCCTCCTCCCTACTCCCTCCCGCGTCCCTGCTTCTGACAAATAGTACCCTATGCTCAGCACAGGCAGATTCCGAGGCTTGGCTTTCTTCATGCACTGACAGGTTTTTGTTTATCTTAAGTGAGAAATGGACAAAAGGAAACACAAAACAGATGAATGGGCGCAAGTATGAATAAACAGCTCCCACAGCTGAGTAACAGATGGCTGCTGGGCCCTGACGACTAAACATATTGATCTGCAAGATTTTTGGAAGGAGATACTGGCTAATGTTTTTCTCAAAAGTTACAGTGATAGAATAAAAATGATCTCACCACCGGCCTTCTGTAAAAAACAAAGAAAAGGTTGTTTTAGAGAAGCAAATAGAGTGTTATTATTAACTTATGAAGTAATCCGTTATGCTCTCATTTATAATACATCCAACAAACCTTTGCTAGCTGCTTTTTATTTGGTACAAACAGCGGGGATGCCGGAGATGCCAGAAAAACACAATGCTCCCACCCCCCACTGGTCCCACGCACTCCCCACCGGCCCCAGCCCTGAAGGAGAGCACCTCGCAGACACATGGATGATGACGCACGCTAGGAGAACCCCACGGTGGAGGTCTGAGCACACACTTCGGGCAGGTCTGCAGGCCGGGGAAAGGCAACCACGACAGGCGTTAGAAGCAGAGAAGCCAGAGTTTAAATCTTGAGTGGTTCCGCCCTGACTTACTTGGCTTTTCAGAGCTAATTTTTCCTTTTAAAATTAGAGTAATATACTTACCCACACCTTTATTTACTAAGCTAACTTTTATGAAGTCTCTGATCTTCAGGCACATGGCACAGAAGGAGAGGGCAGAGAAAGAAGCACATCTTCTGTGGGAAGGTCTGAAGGCCGTCACCTTACTCAGAGGCTGTGGAGAGACTTTCTTAGGGGAGGCAGCTGTGCTTGGAGCTTTCACACATGGGAGCCAAAATCCTGTGTGAAAATCCCAGCTCTGAGCTTACTGTGTGACGTTGGGCAGCTAACTTAACTTCTCTGTGCCTCAAGTTCCTCCTTTGAAAAATGGGGACAATAATATTTATCCCCATTGAGTATGGCTTATCCACAATGCCTGAGACTAGCAGTGTCTCGGGTTTTGAATTTCTTTGGATTTGGGGATATTTGCATGATGAGATATCTTGGGGATGGAACGCAAGTCTAAACATAAGACTCCTTTTTTTTCATGTACACCTTATGCTGCACATAGCCTGAAGGTAATTTTACACAGCATTTTAAATAATTTTGTGCATGAAACAAAGTTTGTGTGTACTGATCTGTCACATGAAGCCAGGTGTGGAATTTTCCACTTGTAGACTCATATTGGTGCTCAGAAAGTTTCAGATTTTAGAGTATTTTGAATTGTGGATTTTTGAATCTGGGAGCTCAACTTTTAGTAACAATCTTACAGGGTTATTATGAGAATTAAATGAATTAATAACGTACGTAGAGACTCTGGTACGGAGCCTGGCACGTAGCAAACCCTAAAGAACGGCATTTGTGATACCATGACATATTCATGATAAGATGAGATAACATGTTAAGAGTGGAGTGAGGCTCTTGACACATAAAAAGTGTTTTGTGAATATTTTGTACCCTGTGGAACAAATAAGCACAGCGTATCATTTTCTAACAGCTTATGATTATGATTTGAGTCTTTGATGAAAAGATGAGCTAAGTATCACAAGTGAAACTGATAAGATTGCCTTACCTTGAATTCAATAATTTTAACATAGAATGCAATAGCTAGACGGAAGTTTGCCAACCCCAGCCTCCAGTACTTTCTTCCTGGATTTTGCAACCACACTGATTTTTGCAAAAGAACCACTCAAGTGCCTGTGCTGCAGATTTATGAAACTAGCTGACTCCTAGAGGGAACAGGGGACTGCATCAGTGATTCCAAAAACATGAGGCCAACACTCTGCTCTTCTAAGAAGTACTCTGCTGTGGCTTTGGAAACCTGGATGTAGGTGCATGATGTCTTAGAGACACCTACTGTGCGGGAGCCACTGAGAGTGATAGGCTTTGCTGCGTTCTCTTTTTCAGGTTGGCTTTGGGAGTCTGCCTACCAGGGTAGTGGCATGGATTTTTCAAACGACCCTTGTCACCTGGGTTTAGATAACGTGTGTGCAGCTGCTCTGATGTGGACAGCAATGCCACGTGGCAGATGCATCTCCAGAATTGAGAGAATCTCCAATTGGCAAGATTCTAGGCATGAGAGGCTTCACAAGGCAAGGCCTGTGTCATTTCTGGAGGACTGAAACCAGGACCCCAACCAGTGGGAGGGCAGCAGGGCTGAGATGCCCACTCCCAGCCTCCACAGCAAGGAAGGGCCAGCTTCTGCGTGGCGGTCACTCCAGCTTTTACAGCGTGAAGACCGGGGCACAGTGAGCAACGTGGACTGCCCCCTGCTGGTTAGAACCCCTCCTTTGGGTATTGCCATTCTCGTGTTCCTTTTTTTTTTTCTTTTTTGAAAGCTCTTCTAAGAGGAGGAGGAAGCACTGTACCCCCTGCTGCCACAGAGCCCTTTGCCAAGGACATGGCACAGTCGGACTATGTCAGAGACCGGCCGGCCCTATAGGTGCTTCTGGGGACAGTGGCGTAGTACTTTGTGAGTGGCACTCGATCCAGGGCTGGGAAAAGGAGCATGTCACCCAAAGGTACCTAACAGACAGCAGCGGGGTTTGGGCAGTGTGAATCCTTTTGCTAAGACAGCGTGGAAGCAGCATTAAACCAGGGGGCCTGAATCCCGGAGGCCCCGGCTCCCCACCCTGAGTGACCCGGGCCAGGGCCCTCTCGGCCTCTTCCCTCCCCTCGGAAAATGAGCTCTTTCTGCCCCAGCTCCCCCGTGGCTGGCTCCCTGTTGGGCACGAGACTTTGGGTGTGATGGCAGCAGGTGTTGTCTGTCAGCCCAGCGTGTGCTCATATTCTCCTCCTGACAGCGCCCTAATGCCTTGTTTACTGTCCTCATTTTTTTTCTTAGGTAAGAAAACTGAGACCCAAAAAGGAGAAGCTCTGGCCCAAAGCGACGCAAGCGAGTGGCAGAAAAAGTCGAGGTTCTGGCTGCAGCCAGAGCTGGCGACCTCCGCAAGCGCCCCGGACCGCAGCGTCTCCCCGAGGCTGCGTGGGTGACCGAGCTGGGCGAGGCAAACACCAAGGTGGGTCGAGGGAGACAGCTTGCGCCCGAGTCATTTGATCTTTCGCATTTCTTAATTCTCGCTGTTGTTTAGTAACTGGCTTAACACAGGATTGGAGGAAAGGGTCCAAAGAAATTTTCACTGTGAGAAGCAGCGTGAGCTGCTCCACGTGACTCTCTGCCGCAGCCCTGGCCCAGCGACAGGGATCACGCTCCCGGGGCCCTGCGCGCCTGCGCACTGCGGCTCTGCCGCCCTCGGCCCTGCTCAGCGGGCCCGGCAAGCCCGGCCGGCGCACGGAAGGGCAGGCGCCTCGCAGGAGTTGCACACTCACAGGGAAAAGGGGATGGCGGAGTGTAGTCCCTTGAAATGACCCCCGATGACAGGTGAA
Source organism: Lepilemur ruficaudatus (assembly GCA_963574885.1). Taxonomy (NCBI): domain Eukaryota; kingdom Metazoa; phylum Chordata; class Mammalia; order Primates; family Lepilemuridae; genus Lepilemur; species Lepilemur ruficaudatus. The sequence continues at coordinate 1,482 of CAUYRT010014814.1, read as the reverse complement.
GGACGATGTTTATTTGTGTACAAAGGACCTCGGCACAGAAGACAAATGTTTCCTTCCCACATGGTTACCGTCAGTGAGGGGCAAGGCGACTCTAGAAAAGAAAAGTTCAACATTATTACATATTTCAAAACATCATGTTGTGCACCAGAAGTATATGCAACTTTTACTTGTCAATTTAAAAAAAGTTTAAAATTATTTGGTGTTATCATCAAGAGCTGCGTTTAACTGTGGACGCAAAGTATGTTGTGAAGACTATCCACTGTCTCTTAGGTTTGCACCTTAAAGAAACCGGATGATCAGGCATGTTTTTATGCTCTTTGGAAGTTTTCCTTTTCTTTCTCTATGTGCATTCATTCATAAACATGTAGTGCGGATCTGCTCTGTACCAAGCTGCGTGCTATGTGCTAGGGATGTGGGAATGGAATAGAATAATTCTTCCTACCACAGTTAGGAAAGTAAATTAATATAATGTATAAAATTAGCTGAAAGGGATTATATTTTGGGGGGCAGGCTAACTAATGTTAATGTTAGTCACGGAATTCCAGTGATTTGTCATGTCCCTGGCTCGTCCATCTGACGTAGACCAGCAGCAAGGCCTGGGGCCCCACACTGCACCCTCCTCCAGGGACCCCAGCTCTTCCCACCCCTTGCTCTGCCTTCTCCTTCCTCTTAGTGGGTGCACAGAGTGAGGGAGAATTGCTCTTAGGAGGTTTTTAAAGGCCTTTCCTGGAAATGGCACAGATTACATCTGCTCACTTTCCTTTAGCCAGATTTCAGTTTACAGCTCCATTTAAATGCCAGGGAGGGTAGAAAATATAAACTGGATATATATCCAGGAAGAAAGGGACCACCTGACTGCTGGTGTGCCCTGGAGACACTGACATGGAATCATGTTTGAAGACCAAAGTCCTGATGATTTCCCTGTTTTAGAAGGATAAAAGATGAGATTGACTGAGGCCTACATAGTAAATTATGGACCCCAAACCATAGCTGATATCCTTATTAAATATGATATGGTTATTAAAACCCAATAACCAAGCTGATCATGGCAGTTCTGCTTCTAGGAGGCCCACTCATGCTATCAGCTTTTCCTGCAACTTGGGTGGCAATGAGATGTAAGCAGATATCCAACGGGGTTATCTAACAAAATCATGCCCTTCTGATAAAGGAGCAGGCCTGGGAAGCAAAATCATTGGCATGTCCTCTTCCCTTCTTGCATCTGAATATGGTGTGAAGACCAATGCTTGGGACTGTGGCAGCCATTTTGAGATCATGAGGCAACAGCATGAGAAAAAAAACTAGATAACTGTATGTACTGGTTTGCCCAGGACAGTCCCAGGTGACCCTTGCTGGCCCAGTATAGTTATCAATAATGCACCCTCTCTAAACTCAAAAAATGTCTTAAATCAGACAACAAATTGTATGGTCAGCCCAGAAAAAAGCTTCAATGCTGAAACTGACAGAGAAGAAAGAGCGATAACA
>CAUYRT010014813.1:0-21821 GCA_963574885.1 Lepilemur ruficaudatus | reverse complement strand
TTCCCCTTCTCTTTCTTCTCCTTCCCGTTCTCCTCCTTCAGCTTCTGCTTTCCCTTCTCCTGCTTCTCTTTCCCCTTCCCCTTCCCCTTCCCCTCCTTCTCCTTCCCCTTCCCCTTCTCCTTCGTCTTCTCCTTCTTCCTTTTTTATAATATTCTTTAGGATTTCCTCTACAGGCATCAAGACATCTGCAGATAAAAATAATTTTACTTCTTCCTTTCCAGTGTTTATGTCTTTTATTACTTTTTCTTGCCTTATTGCACTGGTTAGGATATGTGATATGATGTTGAGAAGTAGTGAGAGTGGACATTCCTGCTTTTTTCCTTCTATCAGAAGGGAAGCATTCAGTTCTTTCCCAGTAAGTTATATGTTTTATGTAGATGACGTTTATTAGATTAAGGAAGATTCCTTCTATTCCTGTTTGCTGAGATGTCTTACCATGATTGGGTGTTGAATTTTGTAAAATGCTTTTTCTGCATCTACTGAGATGTTCTTGTGATTTTCCTCCTTTATTCTGTTAATGTGAATTATATTAATTGATGTTTGAATATTAAACTAACTCTGCATTCCTAAGATTAAAATTCCACTGGATTCTTTTTTATGTATTGTTGGATTCGATTGGTTGTTATTTTATTAAGGATTTTGGCATCTATGTTAATGAAAGATTTCAGTCCATTTGTTTCTTATATTGTCCTTGGCTAGTTTCATTATCATTGTTATGTTGGTACATAGAATGAGTTGGGAAGTATTTGCCTCTCCTCTGTTTCCTGAAAGAATTTGTATAGAATGATTTTATTTCTCTTTGAATGTTTGTTAGAAATCAACAGTGAGGCCAACAGGGCCTGGAGTTTTCACTGTGGAAAGATTTTAATATACAAATTCAGTCTCCTCAAATTTATTCCATAAATATAGAGATAATTCAGATTTGCTCTTTCTCCTTGTGTCAGTTTTGGTAATTTACCTCTTTAAAGGAATTCATTCATTTCATCTGAGTTGCTGATTTCATTGGCATGAAATGGTTTAACATATTTCTTTATTATCATTTTAAAGTGGGTAGAATCTATGTTGATGTTTCCTTTATCATTCCTGGTATTGGTAATTTGTGTTTTCTCTCTTTTTTTTTCCTTGGTAAGTCTAAATAGGGGTTTATCAATTTTGCTAATCTTTACATAGAACAGCTTTTGGTTTTATTGATTATTTCTATTGTTTGTTTTCTACTTTATTGAGTAGTATGCTCTTATCTTTACTATTTCTTCCTTCTATTTATTTTGGATTTAATTTGCTCTTCTTTTTCTAGCTGCTGAAGGTGGAGGGGCTAAGGTGATTAATTTGAGACCTTTCTTCCTTTCTAATATGAACTTTTATTTTTATTTCTTTTTGAGACAGAGTCTCACTCTGTTGCCCAGGCTAGAGTGCTGTGGTGTCAGCCTAGCTTAACAGCAACCTCAAACTCCTGGGCTCAAGCAATCCTTCTATCTCAGCCTCCCGAGTAGCTGGGACTACAGGCATGCACCACCATGCCCGGCTAATTTTTTCTATATATTTTTAGTTGGCCAATTAATTTCTTTCTATTTTTAGTAGAGACGGGGTCTCGCCCTTGCTCAGGCTGGTTTCGAACTCCTGACCTTGAGCGATCCTCCCGCCTTGGCCTCCCAGAGTGCTAGGATTACAGGTGGTGTGAACCACCATGCCCAGCCCACCATTGAGTTCTTGAAGAAACTGGGTAATTTTCCAGTAGAATTTCCCATATTCTGGATTTGTCTACTTGATTTTTTCGGTGCTATTATGTTCCTCTATAAATGATGGTGACTCTGGAGGTTTGGTTTATTCAGGTTCCGCTTTTAGGCAAGAAGGCTGTATAGCTGGTGCTTTGGCTGCACATTGCATCTCTTCAGGAGGTGAACCGTGCCCGGTGCTCTCAGCTTTAGTGATTATAAGGTCATTAGGGGCTTCAGGTGCTGACGGCCTGACCCCTCCTGTGTAAAGAGTCCCCATCAACCTTTCATCCCACAGCTGTATCCATGGATGGTAATTGCCTGACTGAATTATTTCATTAGCGGTTTCGAAATGGTGATTTTTCCAATTCTATAATTCCTTTCTCATTTATTAGCTGGAATTCTGCAAAGAAGAACTTTCGCACATCAACTAGGACAAAGCTGGTAACCCTGAAATACAGTTCACTCAGGAAAGGAGGGACAAATGCTTCCTTCTTTCCTTTAATTGCCAATTTTCAGAGTAAGGAGTTGGACTTTATGGAATGTATCTCTCTGTCATCCCTCCTCGCTTTAGTATCACTCTGAGCTGGCGTGTTTTTTATATTCAATGTTTCAAGTGCAATCTTTCTGATGTTCAAATTCCCCTATCTTAGGCCAGCGGGAGCTCCGTGTCCTTTTGCTGGTTATCCTATTCTTGGGTATCTTTGTGTCTGGCACGATATGCCCCAGGCTCATTCTGAGTATTTCCTGCTCCAGACCTGGAATCATCCATTCCTCCAAGGAGTTGGTTGCCATCTGTTTGTCGCTTCAAGGCCTTGTCAGTGACATCACAGGAATTTTAATTGTATTATTTTATACTTATATCTTTTTCCTTTTCCTCTGTAAATGCTGACTCCTAGTATGTGTCTTCTGATACAATGTCATAAAATAGTTTCAAATAATAATACCCATATTACTATTAACAAGTACACTACCAAATGAAATGTAAGATACTATTTTTCCTTAGGGAAGAACTTCTCTCCTTGTGCAAAAAAAAAAAAAGCTGTTCTTCGTTAAAATTTAGAATCTTTGTGGCTGGGTGCTGTGGCTTATGCCTGTAATCCTAGCATTTTGGGAGGCCAAGGTGGGAGGACTGCTTGAGGCTAGGAGTTTGAGACAAGCCTGGGCAACATAGACCGCTGTCTCTCTCTATAAAAAATTTTAAAAAATTAGCCAGGTGTGGTGATGCATGCTTGTAGTCACAGCTACTCAGGAGACTGAGGCAGGAAGATTGCTTAAACCCAGTAGTTTGAGGTTGCTGTGAGCTAGGCTGATGCCACGGCACTCTACAGCCCGGGCAACAGAGTGAGACTCTGTTTCAAAAAAAAAAACAAAAAAACAAAACAAGGCCGGCCATGGTGGCTCACACCTCTAAATCCTAGTACGACGAGAGACAGAGATGGGCGGATCATTTGAGCTCAGGAGTTTGAGACCAGCCTGAGCGAGAGCAAGATCCCATCTCTACTAGAAAAATAGAAAGAAATTAACTGGACAACTAAAAATACATAGAAAAATTAGCCTGGCATGGTGGCGCATGCCTATAATCCCAGCTACCCGGAAGGCTGAGGCAGGAGGATCACTTCACCCCAGGAGTTTGAGGTTGCTGTGAGCTGACTCCATGGCACTCTAGCCCGTGCAACAGAGTGAGACCCTGTATCAAAAAAACAAAAACAAAAACAAAAAAAACCCCTTTGTGCTTCAAAGGATACTTTTCACAAGTGAAAAAGACAACCCACAGAATAAGAGAAAATATTTGCAAACTATATATATCTGATAGATTAAAAGAAAAACTCGTACAATCAAACAATAAAAAGGCAAACATCCCAATTGAAAAGTGAGCAAAGAATTTGAATAGGACTGGCAGTAAACACGTGAAAGGATACTCAACACCGTTAGCCATGGGAAAATGCAAAGCAAAGCCACAATGAAGTACCACGTCATACCGGTGCACTAGGATGGCTACAGTAAAAAAGAGAATAACAAGTGTTCGTGAAGATATGGAAAAACTGGAAACCTCATACACTGCTGGTGGAAATGTGAAATGGCACAGCTACTGTGGAAAACAGTTTGGTAGTTCCTCATTAAGTTAAGCATGGAGTTGTCATTTGACCCAGCAATTCCTTTCCTAGGTACCCATGAATATTGAACACGTATGTCCACACAAAAACTTGTACATGAAGGTTGATAGCAGTATTATTCAAATAGCCAAAAGGTGGAAATAGTCCATCAATAGATGGACAAAAAAAAGTATATATTCATACACCGGAATATTATACAGCCGTAAAGAGGAATGAAGTACTGATACATGCTGCAACAGGGATGAACCTTGAAGACATTATGGTAAGTGAAAGAAGCCACACACAGAAGGCCACATATTGTATGATTCCATTTATGTCTAGAAATGGCAAATCCGCAGAGGCAGAAAACAGATTAATAGTTGCCAAGAATAGGGTGAGGTGTATCTCCATAGTGACTGCTAACGGGTTGGGACTTCTTTTTGGAGTAATGAGAATGTACTAAATTAGACAGTAGCCATGCTTCCACGACTTTGTCAATATACTAAGAACGCTAAATTTTACCCTTTAAAAGGGTGAATTTTGGCTGGGTGTGGGTAGCTCACGCCTGTAATCCTAACACTCTGGGAGGCTGAGGCGGGAAGATGGCTTGAGGTCAGGAGTTTGAGACCAGCCTCAGCGAGATCCCGTCTCTACCAAAAAATAGGAAAAAAAATTAGCTGGGCAACTAAAAATAGGAAAAATTAGCTGGGCGTGGTGGCACGAGCCTGAGGCAGTTGGATCGCTTGAGCCCAGGACTTTGAGGTTGCTGCGAGCCTAGGCTGACGCCAGGGCACTCTAGCCTGGGCGACAGAGCGAGACTCTGTCTTAGAAAAATAAAAATAAAATAAAAAATAAAAGGGTGAATTTAAAAGCATGTGGATTAGATCTCAATCTAGAAAAATGTATCCTGGCGTTTGTCTCCTAGAGGCTTGGGAGAACTCCAGATTCTTCTTTGTTTCCACCCCTGCATGTATCTTGTTTTTGCCCCCCACACAGGGTCTCGCTCTGTCGCCCAGGGTGGAGTACAGTGGCGTGACTATAGCTCATCTCCTGGGCTCAGGAGATCCTCCCGCCTCTGCATCCCGAGCAGCTGGGACTACAGGCACGCGCCACTGTCTTTTAGCTCCACGCGGACAAGGTACCAACAGCCGCGGCGGGCGGGGGCGCGGAGCAGCTCGCCCCGCCCACGAGCGCGACTCCTCCCCTCCCCGGCCTGCCCCGCCTCCCTCGGCCGGCGCGGCTCTGCGCTTGCGCAGCGAGGCCGGGCTGCCGGACCCTGGCGGGCAAAGAGCGCAAGGGACAGCTGTGAGTAGGCGGAGGTGCTGGTTCTTCGCGACTTTCTCTGCGTGGGTGGCGCGGACAGCGCCAGAGGCAGCGAACTTTTTGCCAAGCCCCACTGGGAGAAGTCACCACAGGTCGCCCGAGGGAGACTCTCCACCCTCCCTGCCTCATCATCTCTCCGCTCCGTTCCACGCGGCCACCCCAGGCGTCCCCGGGCGGGTGGGCTTCCCACCCCTCTGCGCTCACACGAGTGAAACTGTAGCTCAGGCGCGGTGGCTCACGCCTGTCATCCTAGCACTCTGGGAGGCCGAGGCGGGAGGATTGCTTGAGCTCAGGACTTGGAGGTCAGCCTGAGCAAGAGTGAGACCCCGTCTCTACCAAAAAGAAAGAAAGAAAACCCAGCGGGACCTTGGGGCGCGTGCCTGCAGTCCCAGCTACCCGGGAGGATCGCTTAGAGCTCAGAAGTTGGAGGTTGCAGTGAGCTGCAGTGACGCCACTGCACTCTACTCAGGGCGGCAGAGTGAGACTGTCTCAACAACAGAAAAAACAAGGCAACTGAACACCCCTCCCTATAACCCCCAACCCCTTCATAAAAAAACCAAACCAAACCAAAAAAAGCCTGTAGCCCAGTGGTGCAAGAGGGATGGGGGCCTAGAGCAGCAGCTGAAAACTTTATGTCAAGGGCGACATGGTAAATATGCTCTGCAGGCCAAAGGGTCTCTTTTATAGCTACTCCGCTCTGCTGTTGCAGCACAGAAACAGCCGTAGACAATTACAAATGAAAGAGCCTGGCCGTGTTCCAAGAAAACTTTATTTATGGACACAAATTTGAATCCCTTATAATTTTTACATGTCAGGAAATATTCTTTTGATTTTTTCAGCCATTTAAAAATAAATCATGCTTAGCTCGATGGCCATGACTGTACAAAAACAGGTGGCATAGCTTGTTAACCCCTGCCTTTTTTTTTTTTTTTTTTTTTGAGACAGTCTCACTCTGTTGCCCGGGCTAGAGTGAATGCCGTGGTGTCAGCCTAGCTCACAGCAACTTCAAACTCCTGGGCTCAAGTGATCCTTCTGCCTCAGCCTCCCAAGTGGCTGGGACTACAGGCATGCACCACCATGCCTGGCTCATTTTTTCTATATATTTTTACTTGTCCAATTAATTTCTTTCTATTTTTAGTAGAGACGGGGTCTCGCTCTTGCTCAGGCTGGTTTCGAACTCCTGACCTTGAGCGATCCACCCGCCTCGGCCTCCCAGAGTGCTAGGATTACAGGTGTGAGCCACTGCGCCGGCCAACCCCTGCCTTTTGAGGCTGGTTGGGGATCGGTGCAGGTTACCTTTTCTTCTGTTTGTCAAGCACACGTGGCCTAAACTATCCCCAGGGAAGCTTCCATAGACACAAAGCTGAGAACATTATACGGTCTCTGCTTCCATCATCCTTCCACTTCAGCGTCCCAGAGTGGCTGTCCAACCTCTCTGAGAAAGGGAACTCACCACCTGAGGACCAACCTAGTTCATCTTGGCAAAAGATCTTATAATCCCGTTTAATTTTATTTCAGTTGATTTTTTTTTTTTTTTTTTTGAGACAGAGTCTCGCTCTGTTGCCTGGGCTAGAGTGAGTGCCGTGGCGTCAGCCTAGCTCACAGCAACCTCAAACTCCTGGGCTCAAGCGATCTTTCTGCCTCAGCCTCCCAAGTAGCTGGGACTACAGGCATGCGCCACCATGCCCGGCTAATTTTATATATATATATATATTTTTTTTTTTTTTTAGTTGGCCAATTAATTTCTATTTTTAGTAGAGACGAGGTCTCCTTCTTGCTCAGGCTGGTTTCGAACTCCTGACCTTAAGTGATCCGCCCGCCTCGACTGCCCAGAGTGCTAGGATTACAGGCGTGAGCCACCGTGGCCGGCCTATTTCAGTTGATTTTTTTTGTAGGACAACCCAATTATTTTAAAATTAATTTAATTGTGGTAAATGGAAAACCTAATTCTTTTGAATCAAAAGTCAGCCTTTTTGCAGTTTTCCATTTCTGCACTAGTCACAGCCTCTGTGACATAGCTGGTTCAAAGAGCTGAGCCCCAAGCTGAACACAGGTCTGTAAGACAGAATGCCAATCCCATGCCAGTGCCAGCCATCTGGCTCAGCCCCCTTGACCAAAATCCCCCTCCTCCCAGCTGACCTTGCTTAAGTGCAGACTCTCAGGAGCAGGAATAACATGGGTACAACTGACGTGTTACAGTTGGGTATTTGTGGGTCTGCAGAGTGAGATGTGGGGTCAGAATTTAGACCAACACTGTTCAGTAGAAATACAACAGGAGCCACATATGTAATTCTGGTTTTTTAGTGGCCATGTTATATATATATATATATATATATGCATAATTTTTTGTGTGTGTGGGCTTCACAATGAGTGAAGATGTCTTCTACACCTCAGTTAGCGTGTGCCTCTGCTAGTCTGCCAGTGAGGCTTGGTGGTGGAAGGGGGTGTGTCATACAGGAATTGGAGGTTGGCAGTAGGGATCCAAGCTTGGTGATGGGGCATGCCTTCTGACTGCTCATGCTGAGGAAAGGAGCTGGAAGGGGCAAGATACCCAAGGGAAAGTAGCAGAAAATTTTTTTTTTTTTTTTTTTGAGACAGAGTCTCACTCTGTTGCCCGGGCTGTAGAGTGCCGTGGCATCAGCCTAGCTCACAGCAACCCCAAACTCCTAGGCTCAAGCAATCCTTCTGCCTCAGCCTCCCGAGTAGCTGGGACTACAGGCATGCGCCACCATGCCCGGCTAATTTTTTTTTACATATATTTTTAGTTGTCTAATTAATTTCTTTCTATTTTTATAGTAGAGACGGGGTCTCGCTCTTGCTCAGGCTGTTCTTGAACTCCTGACCTTGAGCTATCCACCCGCCTCGGCCTCCTAGAGTGCTAGGATTACAGGCGTGAGCCACCGCGCCCGGCCCACAATGTATCTTAAAGGATATAGAACAATGCCTGACACATTGCAAGCGCTGCATATGTTTTGGTTAATATTGTTCTATAATATTATTTTATCTCCTGAATTAAACTGTTTGATAATTCCATAGTTCTAGTGCCTCTTTCATACCTGGCTTTTCTGCTTTCTTCTAACTCTAATCTATTCTTGCTTCTTTAGTTTGTCTCATTCTGAAATAAATTCCCGCCATCTATATTATTGTATTCCTCTCTTTCTGCTACAATATGTGAAGTTAATGAAAGGAAAGAATGAGCCGAGTATTCTAATTATTCTTTCCAAATTACACGTATATATTAGTCTGCTGCATGATGTTAGGTGCATTGCTTATTAGCAGTTCCTTTCATCATTGTTGTCATCATCTTCATCAACGTATCATGATCATAATAACCATCTCATCATATCTAGCATTTATTGAATGCTTTGGACCTGCCAGGAACTAATCTAAGTACTTTACATTTATTGAATCATTTAATCTTCACAAAATCACATGATGTATTAATATTATCATCTTCAGTTGTAGATATGGAAATGTTGAAGTGTAGTCCTTTCTCTTGCTTTTTTTTACCTTTGCATTGCCTCAGAGACTCCTATAGCTGGAATATCCTCTTATAGATAATCCATGGTCCCTTTCCTATTTTGATCTCTCAGAAGATAGCAAATGATCATTGAGCTGATGATGTTATGTTCATCATATTCCTCATGAAAATTTTGAGGAGCAATTTAGGAGATGTTATTGACGAATGTATCCAATTTCAAACACATGGATCAATCTTATTGATTTTGGCAGGTACCAAATTAGAGGGAGAAACGTAATGTATGCATCGTGACATAAAATGAGAATGAGTTTCTGAGTGGGGTTTCACATAAAGCCTTCTGGGATAATCAAATAGAAGAGGACTAGCAATGATGAATTGAAAAAAAAGATGGTCTATAGTATTGCTCTGTGGTAAAGGGGAGTAGCCTTGTAGGGTGGAGGAGAAGCCTTGGCACTTTGCAGAGACAGATGCTTGAATGGATTTTGCAGGTGGTTTTATGCTAGTTCACGTTGCGCTCATTGGCAGGTCTTTCTCTTGGCTCTTTTAGTTCAATCCAAGCTCGAGGTGACACTGTATCTCTGCTGGCAATATATATGCAGTGACCTTGATCACCTTCCCTAAATTTTCCAGTACACATTAGAATATATTTTTATTTACTTTTTATCTGATTTCAATGCAGGAAATTTTTTTCCTTTCAATTTAAATTTTTAGAGAGCCACTTTATGCATAAAATTTTCTTGATTGGTATTGTGAATCAGTGATCAAAATGCTAGAGTTAGCATAGGTACTTAGATACTGCTCTTGTTTGACTTAATTTAAAATATCATATGCAATATTTTAAACCAAAATAATAACAACTAACACTGCTAAGTGATCATGCAGTATCAGTGTTTTGAGTGCTTTACATAGATTGCTGATTTTAATTCTTACAACAATCTCTTGAAGGGGGAACTATAATTATCCACCTTTTGCCAATTAAGAAAGCAAAATATAGAGAAAATATAGTGGTTAAATATCTAGCCTGAGGCTACCCCAGAGGTGGCCCAGCAGGATTTGCACCCAGGCAAAACCTATGCTATCCCCAGAACCTATGTTCTTCACCATGACACCACTTCCCCTTCTGCGGTCATCTCTAGGCTGTGTGCTTCATTGCACAAACTCTTTTCTGTAACTATCCAGCACAAATGAGCTAAAAGCTCGTTTGCCAAGACATACAAAATTATAACTTGTAGTTATTTTTCTCTGTTCTCTGCTTTTTACTGGCTTGATAATAGGAGACTTAAGTTTTTATTTTAATTAGTGACATTGAAATACATTAAATAGAATCTATGGTAGCAGCTGTGTACTCTGACTTTGACTTGAAACTACATTCATTGATATCTTTTTAGTCTTTGGAAAGAAATCTATTGTCCTTTATAGCTGCTACTGCTTTGAACCCTTTTGATAATTGTCCATGCAAGAGTCTGTTCTGTCTTCTTTGAGAAAATAACAATGCCATACTGTACTTCACAGGTGCAAAAATGAAGTGATTTGCTCCACCATTTAGTATGCTTAATTTACAGCTTTTTCTGTTTAATTATGTCTATTGTTCATAGATTGGATATTGAGGATCCAACAAAGATGATATTTTGAATCAGCTTTGTAATGTCATTGAGTAGGTCTTACGCTGCAGGATACTTAAATCTTTTCTCCAATTGTGACAGTTTGGATATCCTCAGGGGTTCCGAGCTGTCTTCAATTATGCCAGCTGTCTGAATGTGCAATGTAAAACTACTATTACAGTGGGGAATTAAATATTATTTGGCTCAATTTTACTTTTCTAGTCAACAGTGAATAGCATGTGCCTGTATATACAGTGAAAGTAGACAGTAGTAGCATGTGCAAACGTGCTGTGGATACAGTTTTGCTTTCAAAGCATTTAAAATTTGGAGAGAATACCCATCTGCTACTAAGAAGTTGAATAACTTTGGGTACATTTCTTTACCTCTCTGGTTATTATTTTCTTACCTGTGAAATGAAAGCGTTATTCTAAATCTTTTGGAATACATTTCAGGCAGAATCATGTAAGTTTTATGATCTTGGGAATTTTATTTTTCTCATCTCTCTGCTCCTTCTTCTTTGGTGACCTGAGGAAGCCTTGAGTTAACACTTGCCTAAGGCTCCCACAGTGATGCTATAGTTTCTCCCCAAATAGACAGCTATGAGCTCAAACTTCTCCCTACTCTGTTATCCTTAGGGATGAACATTTCCTGAGAGCTTGACCAGAAAGTGTTAAGAATGAAATTTATAAGAATATCAGATTTTTCTTTTTGGCAGTGGTGCACAGCAAGATTCCAGTTGACTGTTCAAGGTGTGATTCTCATTTGGAAGAGCTTCATATAGCATTTGCAAATAGGAGGCTTAGGTGGTATCCTGAATCTGGAGGATGAAGGTTGGTGGTCACTTCTTTGAGCCTTAAAGCCTTCTAGTTCATGTTTGAATGACATGCTCAGTTTGCATAATTTAATATACTATTCCCTTTACCGCTATCCACTAGCATGGGAGAAATAGGGATTAGGATGGGGGGGGTAAAATTTTAGATGAGTAAGAACACACTGTTGGACATTTATGGTCTATAAGCCCACATCTTTTTCCAGTTAGTCATTGGACATGGTTATATCTGTATCTGGCTGAATCCCAATTATTTTTTATCATTGATTCATTCAATAAATAATAACCTGTTGTGCACTCAGCATGTGTCAGGCAGTAACTCTAGGCCCCAGAAACACAAAAGTGAACAAGACAGAAAAAGCCTTTGATCCTATAAAACTTATACCAAAAAAAAGTTCAGCACTGAGTTGTGAACTTACTTTTACCCAAGCATTACGTTTATGTCTATTTATGTAATTCTCCCCTTCACTTTGTTATTTTTCATTGTTGGAATTCTGTCTTGCCACAAAAGCCAAACATGTCGTGATTATGTAATAGCCCCTTACTTTCTGATAATGTAGCAAGAATTATGAGTTGCGAAGATTAGTGTAAAGCTTCAATTCAGCACCAAACACAGTGCTGGCCTAAGGAAATAAGTTAATAATAAATGAAAATTATTGGATGAACTTTAATTTGGTCTGTCATTAGGCTTGGTCATTCATGGTGAGGGGGTGATTGGGAGTGAGGGGGGCATGTATGGTTTTCTTTCAGTATCATAGCTAAAAGGTAGGACAGGACTATCTATTTGTGTTTTGGAAAAGAGAAGACCTTGGAAGTGGGAGTAAATTCATAGGCAAACTGTACAAATCAGTTTATACATTCGTGTTATTTGGAAGTTGAGGAAATCTGAACTGAAAGCTTTCAAATGACTTGTCAGAATTATATGGAAATTCACTGAGCCATTTCTGGTGCTGGAGGGCTGAGGTGGTAGGACTTAGGACCCCAAACTTTCTAGTTTTAAGAGGGTAGTCCTAACCTTTAGCTCAGACTAACCTTTAGCTTAGTCTCTCTGTTCTTTGATTTTTTTTTTCCTTTGGTAGTATTTTATGGAACTCATGGCATATTTTCATGTTTATACTTTGGCTGGGCTTCTTTAGGGTAAATACTGTGGACCCCTCCTACCTCTGCATTATTTTACAGAGAGCAAACAATAAAAGGGTTAGAGAAGATAATAATTAAAGATGCTTGAAGAATGTTTCCTCTTCATCCAAGATTTTCTCTTGCTCATTCATGGCATTGTGTACAGGTAGGAAATCTCAGTGTGTGCATTTAGCTTTGGTGGGCTTTGGGATGCTTCACTGCACATAATGCAGCACTAATCGCGATGCTCTGCCCAGCACAGATGTGTCTAACCTGCTGCCTGTGCACCTGAGAATTGAAAAGGTGATGTACTCAGCATTCTATCATAAGCTGATTTCTCTAGGCACTTCAAAAACCACTAATGAAAAAGACTCTCCTGCCACCTGAGGCATCCTTTTACGGTTTCACTGGTGTTTAGAAATGATCAATAGGAAATACTCTCAAAACACTCTTATGACTGAAGTTCAAACTACTAGATTCTGATGTTTGGTCAGCTCTACACAACATGCTCTTTAACTTCCACTTGTAATCATATTGAGAATGTACATGATCTCATTACTTATGCCTCAAAGCTATCTCAGTGAATATTTCATCCTCACTCACTCAACAGTCAAGGCAAGTTCTCTGTCAAGCACTAGTAGGAAACATAAAATGTCTCTAAGGAGCTCACATTTTTGGAAAGGAGACAGAAAAAGAAAATAATTGAAGTATCTCATAAACACTATAGTAGAATTATATATTGAACATTATAGGTTTAATATGGCACATCAATAGATGTTCATAACAGTTGTATTTCATTAGAAAATGGTTAAATATTTTCAAGATTCTTGATTAAAAGTTTGGGATATATCAAATGCATCATAGAAACAGTTTCTTCTTCAAAATGTGTCAATTAAAGGAATATGTTTTAGGTTGTGAAGTTGTCACATTTCAAACATTTTATTTTGTAGGAATTTTTGATTAGTTAAGAATTATTTTGTTTGTACTCTGCTATAACCCCAGAATTTACAATAGTTCCTGGAAGACGGCACATGCTCAATAAATATCTAATGAATGGCTGAATTATTATTTATATGAAAATATACCGCCATGATAATTTGATTATAGATTCACAGCAGAAATTACCATAGGGAGTTTCGACCCCACTGTCATTCAGTGACTAGACAGGGGTATTGACTTAGGAAATTTATGCACAGAACTAACAAGACCAAGGTAAAGTTTCTTCCCTTGTATGAGCAAGTTTAATTTGTGTTATGAAAGGCAATAGGGCAAAGATATGTGAAGATTTAGCTAAAACAATCAGGTTTGCCAGCTATAGATCAAATTTTAGAGAATTGGAAGGAGCCACAAGGCTCTAAAAGTTAAGGTAATAAGAACAAAGGCTAAAACAGGAAAAGGCCAGAATGTGCCATAAACCTTATTAGGAGAAGACTTGAATCTCAGTGCTTGGTCCATGCTTAACTGCTTATACCACATTCCAAAGGAGCTGTCTACTGACAGGCTCTGTAACCTCAATGGACTGGTGTTGTTTGGCCCACTTCCCTGTCCATAGCTGGTTAGATCCAGGTGGGCTTCTGTGTCAAGGACAGCTAGCCCATTCTTCTATGCCTGACCTGACACCAGAATTTGAGCTGTTTATATCTACATAAACATAGAGACTAAAACCATAAACAGGAGGAGCAGAATCAGGAAAGTTATGGCTGAAATTATAAGGAAGCAGAAACAACAAGAAAAAGAGCAGAGTCATGCAGGAAGAGTGGAAATGCCATGGCAAAGTGAGACACCAAACAGCCCCTGAGAAACACAGAGGGGCAGGGCTGCCAGAGCTCATGAAGGCTGTCCTAGTGTCTGTGTCTTTGGAATTGCACCCACCCGCAAACATACATATACAAAGTAGAAGAAAGCTATTAAAATCGCTTTTTCTTTTTCTTTTTCTAATTTCAGAATATTACAGGGGTACAAATGTTTTGGTTACATAAACTGCTTTTGTACCATTTGAGTCCAGGTTGTAAGTATGCCCATCCCCCAGATAGTGTGCATAAAATCCTTTCTTCTAACTGCCGTCTGCCCCTATATCTATCTATCCCTGTCTGGGTTAGGCGACTCCCAGAGCTGCCCATATATCTAAATATATCACTAGAATGGCAGTCAATGCAGCTTTGAAATTTTCTCAGTGGGACTCTATGTCTGTATTCTCCACTACACTGTGAGCTCCTAGGAGAAAGGTTGTGAATTATTTATTGTTCCTGTTTTAGTGACCACCATAGTGCCACAAAAATACCTGGTACTGTGCATGTTTGCTGAAAAAAAATGTACCTGTACATAGAAAAAAATGCTCTTTGTTATTAAATACACATATTTAAGTGTTTTTTCCCCCAAAATCAACCATATTTATACGTAACCACTCAGAAGTGGATAGATACTATGGGATGGCACTATGGTATAACTGAGTGATCTTATAACTGGAAAAAAAAAAACAGGAAAAAGAGTGAGTTGCAATTAAATTTAATTCCCATACCATTTCTGATCACCTTTTTGTATTGATAGTCAAAAAACATCATTGAGAAAACTTTCAATAAAGCTGAAGTTAGTATGCTATTCAGACTCCTTTTACTCTACACTAGATTTTAGTTTTCTTCTACACAGGGCTTGATATGTGGATTTTATTGCTGCTGTTGTGGGAACCCCTTTTACTTTTATGCCATTGACTCAAAACAAAAGTGCTGTTAGTCTTCAAAGTTAATGAATTTTTCACACAGTGACTGGCTATGCCGAGGTGTGCTGTGCTGGAAGCATAGCTAGTCTCCAGCCACCCCTCTGTTGTAATCGCAGGGTCCTTGGGAAGGTTAGTGGAGCACATCCCCTTATGACAGGGAGCATGCATGTAAGGACTCTCTTCGTTTTCAGAAAACATCTGGCTCAGTAGTTCTTGGCTCCTCTTTTCAATGTCAAGTTTGACATATTTGCATATGAAATGTAGATATTTTAGAGTAACTCATTTATCCAGAGGGATATGCACTTCAAGGTTAGTCAGGTAAAAGACACATTTAGAATTGAAAATTTTCATCTAAAATTTTATGTAGTAGTCTTTCTATTGGTTATATTCTTTTCCCTTTACAAGGAGCACTTATAAAGTATATGTATTTAATCCAAAATTATAATATTTTAAAAACCTCTGCATATGAATCGTTTCATTAAATGTGACCTTTTCCATTACATTTTTATGAATCAATAATCCATAAGATGGAAAAATTATGTACTTGATTATTTTTACTGTGTTAATTGATTTAATTTTTCATTTGTTTCTATTGAGGAAAATACAAATAAAAACATTGTTAAAGAATGGAGAATTTTGACAAAAATGTCTCAGATGGAGTAATAAATATCTAACTAACCACTGGAACCCTATGTATTAATATGAGAAAGAAAGCTAAAATAAATCAATTAGTACTGAAGGGGAAGGAGAACAATAAGAACAACGTTACAAATGGAGGTTTAAATGCTGAAATTTTCAATAGTTAATTTCTACTATCTTTAATGTTAGCAGTTTATCAGTAGGCACTTGAATGAGTACATTTTTATGTTTAATGATATGTACATTGCAGATGTATCTCCAAATTGCAAATATTATATGTCTCCATATATGTTAATTGTAAAGATATGACACTTTGGGAAATTATCCAGAAGTATTTTTATAAAATATTTTAATAAAAAAATATAATCTCATTCAGTTTTCCTGCCTTTATTAGCAGATTTAACTAATATAATGGGTTTTTTAAGTTGATTTGTCAAGAAATACTATTATCACACTGTGTGATATATTAGTAATGTTTTAAAAATTGTTTCACAAAATTGATAGCTGTTCCTTTATATGTATTTGATTTTTTAAAATTTTTTCTACTATAGAAGAAACATGTCAGAAGGAAAATGATTGAATAATAGGAAGTCATCACTGATAATAATAGTGGCCATTTATGGAGAGCTTACTCTGTGCCACATACCTTATCGAATGCTTCATGTGCAGCAGATTGTTTTATTGTCACAACAAACCTGTGAGATTGGTGCTATTATCCCCATTGCACAAAAGAAGTAACAGGTGTGGACCTTGTAAGCGTCTTGCCAAGATCACTTAGCTAGTAAATGGTGGATTGAGTATTCAGACAGATTGGTTTAATGCCAAACTGCAGGCTCTTAACCACTCTACTATATTTTAGGACCTGCATACTGGTGATATTTTGAAAAAAAAAATGATGTGATGAATTTGTGGTACTTTACAGTGCATTAGAGTAAGAAAAAATATTCATGTTATTAGAGTTTGAAAAATATTTCCATAAAATATATAAATTATTTTTTACTTCATATGAGCATTTGTATTTTTAAAGTGTGTTATTCTTTGTGTATTTAAACCACATTTTTCTAGGGAAGGTAGTTTTAAATGCTAAAAAAGTTAGCTTAGGAGGCAATACAGTCTAAACTTTAATATAATTGTTAAAAACTTGTGTTTATAATACAACATGCACTGTTAATTATTTTTTCTAGATTCCCACTGACCTAAAATTTCTTGATTTGCATTTTTAGACCATTCAGGTACCATGAAAATTAAAGGTGATCCTGAAGTTTTTTGTATTGCAAAGGCAAAGTTAAAACTTATCTGGTTTTGGGGTTAAGTGCAATTTAAAGTAATTATCTCTGAGATAATTATTAAACCAGTTCATGAATTCTATTACTCCCTATTAACTGAGGTGTTTTGTTAATGGAACTCCCATTATACATAAAAGAGATGTTTAGGTTTATTATTTTGTTATTTAGCTACAGATCTTTTAAATATTTATCTTTCGGTTCAATAAAGTGTGGGTTTTTTGTTTCTAAATAATACAATCATGTAGCCTTCCTTTATTCTCCATCCCATTTTTTTTATATCCCCATTCCTAACTCCCACACCTGTGTTCAAAATGATTGCATCTATTTACAGAAAACAATCAATAAGAAGTCTTTTAATTTTCTCATCTATGACAGAAAATTTCTACTGAGCCATCTCCTCTCCTTTTACAATCTAATCTCAGAAAAAGAATAGTTCCTATTTGCTTTTAGCTATCTATGCATTTAGTATCTCTGCCTTCTTTATCTCTCTCTACATCACACAATTATGCCTATTAGTCATTTCTTAAATATCTTTTCTCAGCTTACAAATTTGCTGAAGATTTCCCTATCCTTAAGTTTCTTCCCTTATATTCTGGCTGGGTTCCCTTAAAGTTACTGCCTTATCTCTCAACTGTCCTTCAGTAGCAAATTGCAGATACTGTGATCTGCAGTTTTTCTTTGCTAATTACCACCCACTCCTTCCTAAATTCTTTATTATCTGGCTTCTACCCCATAGCACTACAGTGAAATCATTCTTTCAAAGGTCATCACTTCCCTCTAAATAGCTAAATCTAGCTTCCTAATCTCTGAGCTCATTCTACTTAGCCACTCAAAGCCTGTAGCATTACTGTCCACCAGAGACTTCTACATTCAGTAAGCATTCGTTAGCTGTTCATTAGGTGCCAGGCCTTGGGTTTAGAAGATAGCGAAGGCCCCTATGACCACCTGGAGTTCCCATTTAAATGAGAGAGACAGATACAAATCCCATTACCATACAGGGAGATGAGTGCTCTAATACAACTGTGTGCCAAGTAAGACATTACAGGGCAAACAGTGGAGAAAATTACATAGAGGAAGTGGTATTTAAAAGAATTAGCAATGATTGAGAATTCCAGGCAGACTAAACATAATAAGAAAAGGGAACACAGAATTGGGAACAAGAGCATAGCATGTGTTGGAAATAGTGTGTGTGGCTCAACCTCACAATGCCTGCAGTTGTGGAAGGGGCAGGTGAATAGTGGGAAGTTGGAAACAGTGCAGGCCAGATAGTACAGATTTGCAACTTCCTTCCATTGCCTTTGTTCTTCCCCTTTGCTTCTTGTTTTCTTACATTGACTTCTATTTTTCAGACAATTCCCCTCAAAAATAGCTCTTCTATCATATTTTTGCCTAAAATATTATCTAAGCACTTTGATGATTATTTTACTACCTACAGCCTCTTCTCCAATTTGTTTTTTTTAATACTAGAGGTAAAATATAGCTTAAATAAATATAGTTTAATTTATTTAATATGTAAGTTGTAGTCTAAATAAATTATTTTCTTTCCAAAATCTTTTTCTTTCCAAATTATTTTCTTTCCAAAATTACTTGATTGTCTACAGAATAAAACCCAGCTTTGACATGGTCCAGTCCAGAGGCTCTTTATGATTTTACAACAACCTGTCTTTCTGGTCCTGAAATCCCCTGCATGGCCACTCACACTCTACATTCACCCCTACACTATCAATTCATTGAGTGAGTCCACATGTAGCCTCCTATTCAAATTTTAATGCTCTTTGTGTCGATCATAGGTATCTCAGTTATTTGGAGATTACAATTGTATGTAATGTATTTATTTGACTGTAAGTACCTCAAGGACAAGGACTTGACTATGTTTACAACCAAATACTTCCAAGAAGTTGGACACATAATGCTGTTCAAATATTTGTTGTATAATATCTCCATCCTTAACTGCCTTATAATTTAAATAACAACGAGAGTGATGACATCTTTATATATGATGCATACTTATGATTTCCTGGAGTCTTTCCCTTTCTCCCTTTTCACCAAATAATCAATCTGATTTAGCCGGCACACACCCCCACACATAAAAGCCGAATACGACTTTTGACTTTGATGACTTCATAGTTCAGTGTAGGAGATTCTGAAGATAGGTAAACACAGTTGTGAAATGAGTGTGATGAGAGAAGAAATTCCAGAGTTTTTGAGAGCCTGTGTAAGCGTCAGCTAAATCAGACAGATTATTTGGTAATGGGCAAAGGCTATGAACAAAGAAAAAATTCTGGAAGATATTTTCCAACTTGATGAAGCTTCATATCAGAGGATCAGGTCAGCTCATTTGATGTACTATTAGAGAAAACGGTTATGAATTGTTCTTCAGAATAGAAGTATAGTTCTCAGCACCAAATACCCTTCTCCAATATTGCCAACAATAAACAGTTTGTGGAATAGCATGACTCATCTCCATCTGATGAGTGTCAAGAGATTGTGATATATTCCTCAAATACTCTAAGTTTATTTTACTAGTCCATTGTAGATTTCATCTTCTAAAATATTTCTTATAATTTTATATCATATGCTGATGAATTAGATTTTATAAATTAACCAATTTATGGGAAAATTAGTACTTCTATTTGTAGTAAAAATATCTTCTAGGCTTTTAAGTTCAGTAAAAAAAATTTATCTGAATATCACTGTCAAGTATTTTCATAGCATTTTAAAAGTTAAAGATCACATGTTATTGCTTCTAATGCAAATATATTAATAGCGTTTCTATGACACTATTTATTCCAGTCTTGCCATCTTACAGCTTGGTTCAGTTATCATTTGGAAGCACATTGCAGATAATTAGAAACTGGATACTTTTTAAAAATAGGGAGAATTAAACAACCAGATAAATATTTAAAAGTGAACATAGTGATTATTAGCAAATAATTTGGAGGATATTATTTAACTCTAACATAAATCATTCAGGCATCTCTAAATTCTATAAGATAGCTTGATGCTCTTTATAGCAGTAAAATTATTCCTCCTCCTAAAGCAAAGAAAAAAAGAGTAAATCATACATGAAAAAATACCTGATAAAATATTGCTATTTGTAAAAGTTTATTTTAAATCATGTTGTTATTGCTAACAGTCCAAAACTTGCCATTTCTATTCATTTCTCATCATCAGTGTACTAGCAATTTAAAGATAGGAATTTTGTGATAAGAAAACAGACCAAACGGCTATTTAGATATTGCTCAGCAATGCTTTCTGAAAAGAAAGCACTGCCTTAAGGTCATAAAGATGTATTATTTCATTCTTTTATAAAAATGGAAAAGATAAAGCATGATGATTTGGCTTTCACACTCAAGTGTGAGATGTGCCTCCCTCAAACTTTGTTACAACATCAGCACAATACCCATCTGATGAAAACTCAGAAAAAAAAAGATAAAAATATTTGCAAAAAGTCTAGCAGAGTTGATGTTCTGTAGAATGTAGATTTGGGAAAATAAATGTTAAAAGGTAATGTCTATACTAGAGGAAATTATAAATAAGAGTAGGCTTTGGTTATACACCCCTTTATTATTTGTTGAGGACCTCAGCTGTGTGCCAGGTATTAGGCTAAGTGATGAAAGAAAATATAGTAAACAGAGATCTTGGAAACAGATTGTTCATCTAAAATATCAAGAAACTTTGGTGTGTTCTTCTCCCACAGAATGCAGAAGCCCTTAGGAGGCTATGGGTTGGATATTTGAAATACCTTGGCCCAGGATGAGGTCAAATTCAAGAGAAGCAACACCTCAGCTGGTCTTAAAGCATGCATAGAGTTTGTGATGGGATTAAAATAATTTCAGTCCAAGAGAAATTATGAAGAAATTCACAGAATCATGAAAGATTAGCATCTTAGAAGACCTCTAAATGATTAGTATGGCTGGAAATTAGGAGAAACAAAGTGATGGGAGGTAAGGATAAGGATAGGAGGCAAGGAGCAGACTGAGATGGAGGCCCTTATACTTTCATTAAGTAATTAAGCTTCTATTTTTAAAGAGAGTGCCGTAGACAGGCATTAAATGCTGTACAACAGGGAAACATCACAGTTGAATTAATGTTTTAGAAAGAATACTTGTGTAATAGTAGGAAAGATAAACGAGCAGTAACATTGTTTAGATATACCATGCGGCAAAGTGATATTATACAGATAATAAAGCACACATAGACCTTCAGAGTAAAGATGGGAATGCAAGATAAAGAATGTATATAAGAATATATGTATTCGGTTGGTGGGAATGTAGACTAGTACAGCCATTATGGAAACAGTATGGAGGTGCTTCAAAAAATGAAAAATAGAACTACTATATGATCCAACAATCCCATTGCTGGATATATATTCAAAACAAAGGAAATCAGTATATGAAAGACGCCTGCACTTCCATGTTTATTACAGCACTATTCATAATAGCCAAGATACAGAATAACCTAAATGTCCATCAGCAGATGAATGGATAAAGAATATGTGTTCTGTATGCATAATGGAATATTATTCAGCCATAAAAAGAATGAAATCCTGTCATTTGCAGCAACATGGTTGGAACTGGCGGTCATTATGTGAAATATGCCAGGTACAGAAAGACAAATATCACTCGTTCTCATTCATAGGTGGGAGCCAAAACAGTAGATCATATGAAGGTAGAGGGTTGAATGATGGTTACCAGAGCCGGGAAGAGGGAAGAGGGGGATGAAGAGAGGTTGGTTAAGAGATAAAAAATACAGGCCGGGCGGTGGCTCACACCTGTAATCCTAGCACTCTGGGAGGCCGAGGCGGGCTGATTGCTCAAGGTCAGAAACCAGCCTGAGCAAGAGCGAGACCCCGTCTCTACTTAAAATAGAAAGAAATTAATTGGCCAACTAAAAATATAAAGAAAAATTAGCCAGGCATGGTGGTGCATGCCTGTAGTCCCAGCTACTCAGAAGGCCGAGGCAGGAGGATCACTTGAGCCCAGGAGTTTGAGGTTGCTGTGAGCTAGCTGATGCCAC
>CAUYRT010014811.1:0-12768 GCA_963574885.1 Lepilemur ruficaudatus | reverse complement strand
ACTACTTTGACAGAGTAGGTTTTTGAATGTAACAAGATAAGTCAACTTGAGTGGTAATATATTTTGGGAAATCAGCTCATTACAAATTGTGACTGTAAACATTGTACTGTAAATGTTTTGTAGTTTTCCCCCAATAAAATTTTTGGAAAAAAAAAAAAAACTCACCTCCAGGTGAGGCCTATAGGTTATGAGATTGGGACCTCTGCTTAGACTTTAACTGAAAGCTTCATCTTGGACCACCTCTGGATCAGGCCCATCTCCTGACCCTTTTCTCCTACACAGTTTCAAAAGCAGTCCTTTCTCTGACGCCAGAGACTAGTTTCCTCAAGTCATGAATCCTCAGCCCATCCCTGACTCCTAAGACTACCCTAGAAGGGACAGTTTGTAACATCGGCCTTTTCCCCCCGTCCCATGGAGGCGCAATTGAAAAACTTCACCCTAAAAAGCAAACACTTTGGGAAGCTCCTGCTTCCTAGGCCTCAGAGGGGTCTCTATCAGCTGCAGCCCACTTTTCAATCAATTTTATCTGCAATGTTTGCAGACTGTGCCCGCCACCCCTGTCGCCAGCTGTGTTATCAGCAATCAGCAGCACGGTGGGAACAGAGAATAGGCACAGTTGAGAACAAGGCTAAAAATAACAATTTTAAAATTAAATTCTTGAATTAGAGAGGAAAAGGAGGAGGAGAAGCAGGACATGGTAGGGCAGGTTTTATTTATTTACATCAATGAATCAAAGATAAAGGGAGGACAAAGGCATTTTCAGGGAGCTGGGCGTATGGCAGTTGTTTTCATCTCTGGCAGAGTTGTACAAACACCAATGACGATGCAAAGTAAATGCCTGTCATACAAACCCAAAGGAAGCTTATTTACACGTTTGGGATGTGCAAGGTTGTAAATGATGGTTTAATTGGAAAAATCTGCCTAGTCATTTGAACAGGCAGACCTAAAAACAGACATAACATAGTGCTGGGAAGGAAATAAATCTAAGGAAATTTCTTTTTCATTGCTTTACTCTAATACATTTCCCTCTTTCCTCCTGCCTCTCTCTATTCCATTTTTATTTCCACTAAAAAAAACACTTCTCAGCATTTCACAGGCTGCCCTTAACCTTTCCGACTTGCTCACTTGGAGCCTGTAGAAGACAAAGCACTCTCTCAATGACGGGAGACAGGCACTAGGCAGTACCCAGTGCACGTAGCCTGGCCTCTGGGGCTGGAACGGTGGCTTCCTAAAAACAAACAGTGCAGGGGCTGATGGATTAGGGAAGGTGTATAGAACATCCAACTCGATGTCTAGCAAATAAAAAGCATTCAATATAGTTTCCTTACCTGCCACTCAGTAGGGAACTGGCATTTATTATCAAAAAGAAAAAATCACCTACTCACGTCTACAATAATAACTTTTGACTGGGAAGAATTATATCAATAGTAACAGTGATTATTTTGGGGTGGGAGGTTCTGGTTGATACAGTTTCTTTCCTTATATTTTTATTTAGGTTTTTCAAATTTTCTGCAATAGGAAATAAGAAATAAGATGATTTTTAAGTCAAAAATTCTGAATGCTATTAAATGCACATCATTTTCTAACCTTTTATTTACCTACTCCCATCGAATAACCTGATTATCTAGTAAAAGTCATGTATTAATGAGCTTTAAAACTAAAGTTTTCATTCTTGTTTGTAGTCCTTTCAAAACTTGCCAGAAATTGGCATTTTCCAGTTTTTAATGATGAGAGATTGGCACTAATATCAACCGTAAAATGAATACCACTTGATGTGGTTATAATCCCTCAAAACACACCAAAAAAAGCATACAGAAATATACAAAAGAATCAGTAGAGCATAAACAATTCACTTCGTCATTTTGGACAACATTCCTAGGAAACCCTTTTTGTTAGCTGTAGCAGGCACTTGTGATTAATTGTGCCATGTCCCCTCAGTTCCCCTAATTTCAGCACTGATTTGGTGGACAGTTCCGGGCATATCTGCCAATGTCTGCTGGTGCCCTTCTGTACTGCTTTCTCAAAAGCTAGGGAAAGCAGCTTAGCCACATGCAGGTGCAATCCAGAAACATGAGGGAGTCTATGGCCTCCAAGGTAATCCTCATTCTATGGGGGATGAAAGTCCATGGATAAATGTCTCAACTTCCTTGTCCTTCAGTGGGACAATTCTAAGCAGTAACCAGCTCATTAACATACATTTTATTGTTTTTCTTTTTTCTTATCTCTCTCTCCTTATTCCCACACTTCTGTTTTCTGTGATCACCTCCAAAATAAACTCCCTGTGTCTTAGTCAGTTTGGGATGCTATAACAGAATACCATAGACTGGGTGGTTTTAGCAGCAAACATTTATTTCTCACAATTCTGGAGGCTAGAAGTCCAAGATTAGGTTGCTAGTTGTATCCTCACATGGCAGAAGGAAAGAGAGGCCTCCTGTCTCTTCCCCTCTCCATAAGGACATTAATCTAATCATGAGGCCCCACCCTCATGACCTAATCTAACCCTAATTACCTTGCAAAGTCCCCACCTCCAAATTTCATCACAATGGGAATTAGAATTTCAACATATGAATTTGGGGGTTAAATGCACATTCAGTCCATAGCACCCTACATCCAGTCCTTGTCTCAGGGTCAACTGTAAGTGGTAGGGGTATATGTGGTTGGACCCAGACTAAGACATCATAATTATAAATTCCTAGGTTAAAAAGAATCCTTAAGTCACTAATGACCATAATGTCACTAATGACAGCCACAGCCTAGATTTTATTTATTAGAATCTGATACCCAAATTAAACTATGTAAGCAACCTTCAGATCAAATGGGACTGGAACAAAATTCCTTCCTGTTTGGATGTGCCGTTAGTACACAGAACTGTGACCAGCACTGAAACAAAGTAAACAACAGAAAGGGAATTATGTCAGCTTTCCTGCTTAGAATGAGCTCTGCTCCAGAACCAATGACATATAATATTTATGTTTGCTTTTCCTGCTAAAAAGCTGTGACACATTATTAAAACTTCACAAAGTCACTCTATCTTAGGACAACCCAGACAATTTGTTTCCATCTTACTTCTCGGACAAGGACATTCACTGCATCCTGCTTTCATTGACTTTTCTGAATATTATATTAAATGTTGACATGTGCTTGGCAACTAAAATTCATCAGTTAAAGGTTTCTCCCCTCTCAAAATCATTTTTAATATAATAACGTAATGAGTATGAATCCCAAATTCATCACTAAATATGTAATTTTGCTTAGTCAAACCTCAGTATTTTGTTCTGCAAAACACATGTAACAACAAAACTCACGTTGTAGGTTGTGAAAATTTCAACAATCCCTGAAATGTGTTTAGTGCTGTCCATGGCACAAAGGCACTGCTAAATGTGAAATATTATCATTAAAATTATATCCAATTATAGTAACTGCATGATGCAAAAATACAAGTCAGTATTGCCCTTAGAGTCTGGAGACAGTTTCACTAAAAGACATATAACATCTTCTCATTCTAACTCTTTCATTTTTTATGCATTTTAACCTTCATTAAAATTGGACTATAATGTGTAAAGAGATGAATTTCTCAAAAAAGCAAAAATGATCAAGATGTCCATCTAGGAATTCACAATATAGAAAGGGAAGCAGATATATATAGATTTAATCATGCACTTAAACATTTACTGAACGCCAGCTTTGTATAGAAAGCACTAAGTAATGGGAACATAAAGATGAACAAAACTCTATCTCCTCTGAGGGAAGCAGCTGTCCAATAAATCAATAAGAGCCTGATATCGACATGATAAATATTATGTTCAAAGTAATATGAGAAGACTTTAAAAGGAATAACCAGCTCTATTAAGGGGAATTGGAGGTAGGGACAAGTTAAGTAAAGCTCCTCAGTTATGACTGCTAAACTGGTACATGAAGGATGAGTAGAAGATAACAAGTTAACCAAACGAGAGAAGAGGGTTCCAGGATACAGCATAAATAAAAGCAAGGAATTATGGAAGACCATAGTGTCTTTAGGGAACTTCACGTAGTTAGGTTAATTGGATCCAGGAGAAATGGGGCAAGCGAGGAAGAGAGACGAAGAAAAACAATGCTCGTAAATGTTAGGTTGCAATTATTTTGAGCTGACTATAATGGAGTTATAAGCAAACGTATAAAATATTAATGTCACATAAGGTTAGATCACTTGTCCATCTTTACATAACTAGTTTGTGGCAAAACTAAAGCTAAAAGCTGAGTCTACCAACTCAAAATGTGGTGCTCTCTCCTCTAGTCATGTAGTTCAAAGAGGGGTCCCAGGACTAAGGGAAATTATTAGAAATACACATTCTCAGGCTTTGTCCCAGAACTAGCCAGAAACTCTCAGAATGTGGCCCAGAAATGTGTGTTTTTAAAAGCCCTCCAGTTGATTCTGAATCATACTACAATTTGAGAATTGCTGCTCTCAACCATCTTGTGGTTTTCATATTCCCAAGGAATTTTCCAAGGAGGAAACTAAAGGAAAAGCAAAGATTTTTTTTTTTTTTGGTGGCATCCAGAAAGCTTATGTGTATAACAAAACTTTACCAGTCAAATACTATGTGAAAACTGCATGACAATGTTCCATTTGGGCAAGGCTTTTCATGGCCAATACCTTAGCAGTCACAACAGCTTCAGGTGGCCAGAAAAATCACTTACCTCCAGATGTCATTTAGGTGCTAGTTACATGGAACTCTCAAGAACAGGTGCCCACCAGTGTACTTACAGGAAGGAGTAAAGAGGGAGAAAGAAAATCATAAGAAACTGAAGAATATGGTCACCTCCTTTCCCTAGAGTTTACTAAATTTATGCTTCAAGAGCTTAAGAAATCCCATTCCCAGCATCACAACATTTTAGAGTTTAGAGAAATGTGACTAAAAAGTCAATTGAGCCATTTTTAGTATCATTCACCTCTGTGTTGTCGATGCCTGTCTTAGTTTCTTGCACATAGTATGTATTTATTAAAGAATTGTTAACTGAATGGACAATCTAATATGAAGAATAAACTAATGTTTTGAGTGTATGTCCATAGAAAGACTAATAAAAAAAGTTAAAAACAGAATGAAACCTAAAAAATAAGAGCCTATTTTATAAGACTGAGCATATAATATTTGAAGAAATGCAGGCTGAACACTATGGGTATAGCATTGATTTTTCTGAAATTAGAACCATTCTGCATTCAATCAACCTGTTTCTCTATTGCTGACATCAACCATTGAGGAGATGAAGAAAAATCTCATTTGTGCCAGTATCTGGCAAACTAACACAAGTTAATTTGTCAATTAAACTATCAGTGTAATAGGGAATGTTACACACTAACATTAGCAGGTTAAGAGAGGCAAGCTGTATAATTCATAATGAGAAATGCAAGTCCACAACAGGAATTCAGATGCCTCTTAAATGAAGACTAACAGCGGCAAAACTAAATTAAAGACAGGGTCTGAGTGACCTCTAGTGTCATTGAGAAGAATATGAAGTAAGTAAGAGAAATAGAAAATAGCTCATAGTGCCAAATCCTAAATATAAACATAAACATAAATATAAGTTTATGTTTATAAACTTCATTACGACATAGTTTCTATTTCGTTCATCTAGAAGTCACCTGAGAAACAACACATAGGATTTTATATTTCGGTCTTCATCACTGAAACACTGTTCTGGCTTACTGGCTTGTATTAAAATGTCTTCTTTTGTATACACGCAATAGTTTGAGATCTCAGCCTTACTATTCAAATGTCTTTGGGAAAAAAAGAATGCCTTATATTAAATGTTAAGTAACAGTAGGTTTCCCAACTGATATTGGGAAAAGGTCAAGGGAATGCAGAGAGGCAATAAAGTCATTCCAATTTTAGTAGTGTTGAGAGAGAGTGCTTACATTCAGTTGCTTCACCTTCTAATGTATGCATTGATTTTTCTAAAAGCACAAGCTCTGATCACCTTCAATCAAGGTTCTTCAAAAACCCCCTGATTGCCTACCAAATTAAGAACAAATTCTTAGGTGGGTCATTCAAGGGTTTCCATGAAATGAAACCTCCCCCCCTTTATTTCCTGTGAAGAAGGCATTGCCATATGTCACAACACTAGTATTATTTCTGCACATGCAGACTTCCCAACTACCAATGTCTTTTTTAACTGCTAGAATTTTGCAAACTTTTGTGTAAAGATAGTCCCAAATCTAGGAAGGGCTTGCGGCTTATTTTTCATAATGTCCTGATTTCAAGTCCTATTTCTACCACTTGCTAAATGTGTAATTTTGGAAAAATTGCTTAGCCTAACTTAAGTCAGTTTGATCATCCCTAATATAAGAATAATGTATATCATGAATATATTACCACAGCTACCTCTGCATGACATAAAGCAAAGAAGGGTAGAATACCACCAAAGTCAAATACCATCTCTGTCATTGATTAACTTTGGGATCCTGAGTAAGGTAGTCAACTCTCTTAATGCTTTCATAGAGACAGAGTCTCACTCTGTTGCCCAGGCTAGAATGCCTTGGCATCAGCTACAGATACCTCAAACTCCTGGGCTTAAACAATCCTTCTGCCTCAGCTTCCCGAGTAGCTGGGATATACCAGGCATGTGCCACCATGCCAGGCTAATTTTTTCTATATATTTTTTAGTTGTCCAGCTAATTTCTTTCTATATTTTAGTAGAGACAGGGTCTCGCTCTTGCTCAGGCTGGTCTCAAACTGCTGACCTCGAGCTATCCTCCCACCTCGGCCTCCCAGAGTGCTAGGATTACAGGCGTGAGCCACCATGCCCAGCTAAAATTTTTTTTTAATAACAAAACAGTTTTATGAGATATAATTCATTGTCCCTTAAACACAACTTCTTCTGGCAACTCCATAGCAGGTCACATAACACACACACAAGTAAGAGTACACACACACACACACACACACACACACACACGCATGCATGCATGCACAGAGAAGAGAAGATGATTTTTGTTTAATAACCTAAGATTTTTCTAACTGGCCCCACACAAATATCACAAATCCTATATTATTTTGATTCCATGTTAAGGATGAGAAAAAGTACACCCTTTGAATGCCACCTAACATACAGGAAGAGAGATTGATTCTAACTCATTTGGCTTAGAAATAAAAGGAATAAAAGATTCAATACTTATCTTCCACTCAAATTAACTTGGGCAGAACATGGGATAAGGCCCCAGTATAAACAGTTTTGAACTCCTTCCAATTACTATCATGTTTTTGTATGATTATTAAAATGATTTCTCAACAAAAGCTAGCAGCAATTTCTGATATTCCTGAAAACTGAGTAAAGCAAAAGAAGGAGTCCCAAAGCCAACTCCAGACATATGTCCCTTCCTGCTGAACACACTGTAAGAATTAGTAAAAATTAAAAATCTGTACTGCTCCTTTCTCAGATCGAAAATTCCAAATTACTTTTAAAGCCTCTTAATTAATGTATCCCTCCAATAGCCTAGCCCTTATTATTGGCCTGATACCCAGAATCCTTACTGCTTGACATAAAAGAATAAAACTCAGGAGACTTCAGTATAAGTGAGCTGAAATAACCCCAACCCATTTATTCTCAGACCCTCATCCATCTACAAGTCAGTCTCCCCTATGATGCTGTCTCTGTATTCCTGGATGGAGTCTAGCAATCCTGGGTGTTCTCTAACCCAGGATCACAATTTATTTTGATTAGTTGCTTTTATTTTTTATACATACAGAAAAGTACACAAATCAGAATCATACAAATTGATGAATTTTCACAAAGTGAACACTTCTGCATAACCAGCAACCAAAGAACACAGCATTGCCACAGTTTCCAAACCCCCCCTGTGCCTCCTTCAAATTACCCTGACAAGAGTAACTATTATGCTGATTAGGTGACTTCTAACATTGTATGTCATTTTTGCTTCTTTTTTTCTTTGGAACTTTGTATAAGTGGAATCACAAAGAGTGATCTCTAAATCTATGAGATTCATCTCTACTATTCTGGGTAACCATAGTTTATTCACTCTCATTGCTGTGTAGTATGAATATACCATGATTTGTCTATTTTACTGTAGATACAGGTCCCCATCTACTACAATTAGTCAATCATGTCTGGGTCTGTGAATGCACATCAAATCATTGTACCTTAAGTTTCTGGCAACGCTCCAATGACTCTCTGACAGCAGCCACAGAGATGCCTTGTCACCCCTTTTCCATGCCAGTGATTCCCTAATTCTCTTAGGTCCAACAAATCACTGCTCCATGTGAGAATCAGGAAACTCATTTTTCCTGAGAACAATATAACCTTTCTACACCTGTAGATATTCTGTTTTTGCCTTAGAAATTATTTTTGAAAATTCTATATTCCATCTGGTTTAGTTCCAGTCAACAAGTTTCATTAGAGTTTTATCTCTGTGCCATGAACTGTGCTGCTTGTTGGGCCATAAAATAAAGGAAGATATAGCCCTTCATCGGGGAGAGCTTGGAGTCTAGTAAACATGATATTACTTATTGTGACCTCCAGAAGCATATGTGCTATTCAAATTTCTCAGTAATGCAGCTCTAACTCCAAGGAAGAGTAAACTCATAACCCTGGGGCTAGGGGAGTATCAGGAAGTCTTATGTAGTCCCCCCGAATATGAAATGTCATTTAAGTATAGTGTATCATGAAAGTATGCATTATAATGTGATCACGCCTGTTTTAATATTAAAAATATTTCCCTTCAGAACCATCAGTTAAAACAGACACTCCATGACAATGTGCCCTGTTTAACACTTGAATTTTAGCATCCCTATGAATCACTAATATTTTAAGCCACTGCAGATATCACCACTGAAATTTGAAAAGGACAAATCTAAACAACCTGTAAAAATTTACCACATAATAAAAGGAGATGAGGCACCTCAATCAATCTTGTAGATGATCCACAAAAACCTGGCCATATTGTGTTTTGATATGTCCTAATTTATTTGATCTACTTTTCCCAGGAGATAAATAATTCTTCAAATATTTTATTCTTTTTAAACAACCATGCATATCATAACAAGTATCTAAGGCTTTAAATCACTAACCTCTGTAAAACACAACCTGAAATTCTAGTGTCACTCATACATTTAATAACCAAAAAAGTAATACTCATGATTTTCCTAACAGTTTGAAAGTCAAAACAGACTCCTGGGAAGGCAGAGAAGCCTTTCATTTCCTACTCTTAATTCAAATCTTCTTAAAATTGTTTGAAGTCTTGGCACTGGTAGTGGCATTCCAATGTAGCTCATAAGGGGACCTTTTGGGAGGAACATTTATATGTAAAATACACTCTGTATATCTGCCAAAACACGTTAAGGACTTTGAGTCCTTAAAAAAGGACATCATCCAAATCACAAAGAAGAAAATTGATGACAGTGGCACAAGATGATCATAACTAATGAAAAAATTCCTTCAGGTACTCTTATTTTGGGGCTTGTTGTGTCTTTTCTTTGCAAAGAGAAACATTATGTCTTCCACTCATTCATATGCACATCCTGGAGGCCCAGGGGTATGTACAATTAGGAGCTCTCAGAATACAGATGGGAATTAAAGCCTTAGAATCAAATGACATTATCTGGGCTAAAGAAGAGCTAAAGATGGGACAATGTGTGAGATCTGAGCTCCAGTCTGACCCAATATAGAGACAGGAAAGAGGACAGGCTGAAAGGGAATCTTAGAAGAAGCAGCCTATGATGTAAGAGAAAAAATAAGAGTGTGGGGAAAAAAATATTTCAACAAAGGGTAATCAACCATTCCAAAGCTGCCAAAAGGCCAAATGAGATGAGATTTGAGAAGTGACCAATGGAATCAGCAAGATAAAGGCAATGGTAACC
The DNA here is from genome assembly GCA_963574885.1 of Lepilemur ruficaudatus. Classification (NCBI taxonomy): domain Eukaryota; kingdom Metazoa; phylum Chordata; class Mammalia; order Primates; family Lepilemuridae; genus Lepilemur; species Lepilemur ruficaudatus. Next base: position 2,917 of record CAUYRT010014811.1, on the reverse strand, counting down.
TTGACAAGTGTAGTTTCTAGGAGTAGGAAGGGCAGAAATGAATAGAGGAGAAGATGTATAGTGGAGATGCATAAAAGAGAATGCAGATAACACTTTGGGGGAGTTTGCTGTAAAGAAAAATGCACAAAGTTGATACTATCTAGAGCAGGTCTTTTTAAAGGTGAAATCTATTAGGCCATGTGTTTCTGCTGATGAGAATAATTTAGCAAGAAGAAGAAAATGGATGATTCAGAAGAGAAAGTGGTGAGTGCAGGCTTGAAGTTCTTAAGCAGATGACAGGTATGAGGTCTGGTACACGAGGTGTGTGAGGAGGGGAAATTGGACAACAGCTCAGCATTTCCTCCTCTATGAAAGAAGAATCAATAGAAGACATAGGCATTTGGCAGATTTGTCATTGGGAAGCTGGAACAATTTTCTTCTGATTGCTTCAATTTGTTTCAGTGAAATAAAAAAGGAGGTCATAAGCTAAGAAAGGAGGAAAGAGGGGTATTGAAATTCTAAGGAGGAAAAGTATAGATTTTACAGTTTGGATAACCTGTGGTGTTTTCCTTGTGGAGCCCAAACGAGTAGGAAAAAGACATCCAATAATACTTTCAGAAATGCACAACAATGGAGAAGAGGCCTTGTTAAGAAAAACAACAGGTAGCATGGAGAGTAAACAAGGGGAACCCATTTTACCTAGGAGTGTAACTGGGGTGCAGAGAAGCTATGGAAGGCCTCTCAGATCCTGAGACCTAAAGTCTGAGCTTTGCTTTAGCTGAGATATGCCAGCAAAGCATGGAGGAAAGAGTAGGAGAATTTGACAAGTTAAAATGACTGAAAGAAGGCCAGTGTGGAGAGACTGTGATGAGTGATGTGGCAGGGCAGGAAATGAGTCTGTAGAAATTGGTGGAGGCCAGACTATGTAGGGTCTTCTGTGACATGTTAAGGATTTGGGTTTTTGTTTTAACGGTGTGAAGATCTTTGAATCTTTTTAGCAGTACGGTAACCTGATAAAACTGCCTATTACAATGGTTTATCTGGCTGCAGTGCAGAAAATAATGCAGAAGGGAAAACAGTACAATTAGGGGAAAAAACAGGCCATTGAGGTAAAGGAGAGTGTCTTAAACTAAGGTGGTGATAGCGAGATATAGAAATATTTTGGAACTGGAAATGACAGGGTTTGTCATATGAGATAGGCAAAGAGTGAAGGAAATAGAGATGTCAAAGGTGAGTCATCAATGGTATGATATTGATGGTGGGGGGTGATATGTCATTTCCAAAAAAGGCAATTTGGGGAAGAAGCAAGATAGATCAGAGTGGGACAGGCAAGCAACAGGCAATCTAATGTGGGTCCTGTTGAACCTGAAATGCCTACATCACATTTACCCTCATACCAAGCCCCAGGCCCTTCTATCATATCCAAGTGAATCTGGAAATAAAAAGACTGGAGTCATTAGCACTTGCTTGTGGAACTAAAGTGTTCTGTATTCAGAAATATTTTACTTCATAGTCCAAAGACAAATGAATAGGAAATGTTCATTACCCAAGTAAGAACCTAAAGAGTTTGGGTTAAGTAATGACCCATAGAACCGGAACCAGTGTTTACTACACTGAGATTTGGAAGATATGGTGATATTGCTCATAAAAGGCAAAAGACTCTATCATTGATGAAATTTGTCCCCCTAAATGGAAAGAAAATTCAGATAAGGGAAGTCTTCATATACTAACTATTGATTTTCATCTTGACAATTTGACAGACAAGATACAAATAATTTGCTTTCAAAGCTGACTCCATTCTAAAACCTGTAACCAACAATCTGGCTAACTGGCTAAAACTATTAGTTAAAAAAGTAAATGTCCTCTCATTGCTAAATTTGACTGGCTTAGGAAAACAAAGAAAGTAAATGAGCTTTCCACCCCATTCTCAGCATTTCCCATCATATTAACTGTATGAACATTTACATATATTGTTCAATAGTTATGAAGCTCATTTTATTCTACAAAGGAAAATTTGACTAAGGAAGGAAAGTCAGTTAAATTTTCTTACATTTTTCCCTTCACATATGTCCTGAGATAGAATGATAAACTCATCTAGAGTTTATCACTGGAAATTGTTCAGCAAAAAGGGAACTATATGAAAATTACCCCAATGGAGACAAATGGTTGAAAAATAGTACCAGGATACAATACATGAGTTCTAGATATTTTGTTGATTCAATGTGGTATGGTATAAATAGACTTTATTGATAAATTAGATATTTATGTATGTGTATATAAATATAGCTATTTGGAAAGAGCTTTGTCAAGTATGAAATTAACAGAACATATCTCATTTCTTAATATTCTTAGCACATTAGTGTACACAGTGCCTTTTTAACATAGCTGTCCCACACAGAAACATTTAAAAACTTTAAAAGTACATCTGCTAATGTGTTCATAGCAGTGTGTTCAGCCTGTTCTTTGAAATGAAGTGTCAACCATCACCACAGTTCTTAGAACTGAGATGTTAAGAGACTGTGGTGAGAAGAATGGGCTCATTGTGGGCTGCTGATAGTACAGACTCCTGCAAATGTCTCATTGTATTTCTGAGCCTTGCCAGTGATCCATGCCTAATGGATCATGAAGAGCATTTTGAAGACCTCTTTTCCTAAATGTCACTGACTCTCAAGACCTTGTCAAAAAGCACCAGTGAGGCCGGGCGCGGTGGCTCACGCCTGTAATCCTAGCACTCTGGGAGGCCGAGGCGGGAGGATAGCTCAAGGTCAGGAGTTCAAGACCAGCCTGAGCAAGGGTGAGACCCCGTCTCTACTATAAAATAGAAAGAAATTAATTGGACAACTAAAAATATATGTAAAAAATTAGCCGGGCATGGTGGCACATGCCTGTAGTCCCAGCTACTTGGGAGGCTGAGGCAGAAGGATTGCTTGAGCCCAGG
>CAUYRT010014809.1:0-20147 GCA_963574885.1 Lepilemur ruficaudatus | reverse complement strand
AACTGAAAACATATACAAAAAAATTAGCCAGGCATGGTGGCGCATGCCTATAGTCCCAGCTACTCGGGAGGCTGAGGCAGAAGGATTGCTTGAGCCCAGGAGTTTGAGGTTGCTGTGAGCTAGGCTGATGTCACGGCACTCACTCTAGCCTGGGCAACAGAGTGAGACTCTGTATCAAAAAAAAAAAAAAAAAAAAGAATATCTATGAAATCATAAATTTGATGTGCTAATTATATTTCCTTTGAATATAAGTGAGAATATGTAATTTGAAAGAAAGTTCACCTATGTGTCCCCTAAAATAATATGGGTATCCCCACTGATTTTCAGTCGGCACTTTGGGACATTTCCACTTCCTGCCCACCCAACAGGAACTAAGAACACTCAAAACTACCTTTTCTATGCCACACATCTTTCTGTAGGAGAATTGGCATCCACTCCCCCTGCTCACTCTTAACTGTTAGCCAATTTATTTGCTAAACTTCATACCCTTCCCTCTGATGTTTGACTTAACTGAAAGGAAAAGCTTAAGTTCCCTTGACCTATGGAGACTGTCCATGAAATTTGCTGGCCCTAAAGCTCCCTGGGACATATCCACAGGGGGCCTGCCATGTGCCATGTGATGCATTCTGTACAGGAGGGTGTGGGAGACAGTCAGAGAAGGGCACAGAGAAGGGAAGCAGAATTTGATTCAATAAACATTTTACTGAACACCTGATATATGCAGGGCATTCCTAGGCAGAGAAGCCCAAGATATAGATGAAAAATTGTTCTAGTCCCAGTAATGAGTATGATTTTGTGAGAGAAACACAACATTTAATGGTACAAAAGAAGAAAGAGGCACTATTTTAGAATAAACGAGATGATATTTGGGCAGCAGACAGTGATGGGGGGAGGGTATTCCAGGCAGTGGAAAGCGTGTAAGGAAAAGCAACGAGGCAGGTGAGTTCGGGGCACACATGAGACGTAGCTGTGTGGGCATGGCTGGAACCAAGGAGCACGTATGTGGGCACAGGTGGAAGGGTGAAGACAGGTGAGGTGGCATTACTCAGAGCCTTAAGTTCCATGCTGAGAAAATACGAAAGCCTTCACACTTACGTAATATTTAGTTCTTTTATGCCTGCATTATAACTTTATTTGATCCTATAACATTTCTGTGAAGTAAACAGAGCAGGTATTGTTATCTCTCCTTTTCCCTCCCTCCCTTCCTCTTTTCCTCCCTTCCTTCCTCTCTTCCTTTCTATAAAATAAAGAATCTAAGGATCAGAGAAGTTAAGATCATACAGCTACTAAATTCACAATGTAGATTTCTTGTTTCTCCCTTAAAAAAGTGATTTTATTGGGGGAAACCATGAACCCACTTCAGGATGGTGGAGTGACAGTCACATTGACTATAAGGACAATATTTACCAGAACCTTTACTTTCATGCCTGGGATGGAGCATGGATAGTGCCTACCCACAGACAAGCCTAAGAGCAGTGTGTGTCGAACAGGGGCAACTGCGCCCTCTCTCCTGTCCCACTAGTAGGTCAGACTCAGGGCTTCTCATAGAAACCCACTTCCATGTCTGGGTTTGCCAGGCCTGGTCTGTGTCTTGCCTCTCTGCATGCACAGAGCACAACCTGGTGCCTGGCACATGGCATGCTATATAAAGGCTGATGGAATGAAGGCAGGACAACTAGAAAGTAGAAAGGAAGAAAAACAGGAAGGAAGGAGGCTTGCAAAGCTAGTCATCTTTTAAAATGAATCATCATCTGCAAGATTTTTTATTAGACATTGAATATGTGTAATAATGTTGTGGGTACTTTCGGGTTATCAATCCAATCTTGAAACTGACACTTGAGCCTCTTAACTTGAGCCTAAGATTTGACATTTATTGGAGATATGGCCTTGGGCAGATTACTTCCTCATGCTCAGACTCAGTTACATTGTCTGTGAAATGGAGATAGTAATAGTACTTATCTCCCAGAAGTGATATGAGGATATGAGGTACATTTAAAATTCATGCAAGTATCTTGTGAATTGTAGAGTCATCCTCCGAGTGCTTATTATATGCACTCAAAACAAACACTCAATGAATATGATTTATCCTTACCATCATAATAATTTTTCTGCTAAGAACTTCCACAAGCTTCACAATGGCAGACAGCAGAGTGCTGTGGCTAAAGCGGGCCTCAGTTCCAACTAAGGCATGAGGTGTGGCAGCCTTCATGGCACAGCAAGCTTCGAGGGGGCTGGAGAGAAATTAGTCACTTTTGCAAGGGAACAGAAGAGTGTTCAGGAAGGAAAGGCACCAGGAAGGTACCCCAGGGAAGTGGCCAGAGGGGTATGGCTAAAAAGTTGTCATGTTTATCATGAAGCCCTCGGCTTGGTGGATCAAGGAGGGAAGGTGTGCCCTCAGCAGTGTGGGCAGAGGTGTGCCTCAGGGACAAGAATAGGCCAGGAGCCTCAGATTGAGATTCTTTTTCCCAACTTTAGTAGGGGATTTTCTGGGGCAAACCCCTCTGGCTTCTAGTGAGGAAAAAGGCAAAGGAGGCAGAAGTCCTATGGCCCAGGGAGGTTGCATCTCTGTGGACTGCCAGGATTTTAGGATGTTGTTCTTCCAGGCTGTCACCCCTAAGAAGAGGCACCCCTCTGGACTCTGATTCTCAGCTGCGGTACTAACAATACTAAACCTCTGGATTTAGGAGCCACAGTTGCAGGGCAGAAGGTGGGGGTGGAAATAGCCAAGGGTTTGGGTGGCACATACAGAGTTTTCCAACTTCAACCCAAGGGAGGAATATCATTGCTCCAGCAATTTCAGCCCTTTAGACCCCTCCCCTATGCCAAGGGAGATGCTTGAACTATTAATGGATAAAAATATGAGAGACGGGAGAGGAGGAGGAAAGGAATTGGATTTTCTGTTAACCTATGTGGCAGCTGTTCTCTGGGATACCACTCTGAAGAGGTATTGCTTGTAGTGCAAACTGGGGAAGATGGACCTACAAGCCTCAGATTTCTGAGAAAAAGTTAGAGGGAACAAATATCCTTGAAAATGACATGACCAGAAATACACAATGGTGTTTAAATATTCATCTCATAAATTGGAAATAAGTCCGGGATATTGATTCATTCTGTTCAGAAACAGATTATGCAGTAAAAATTAGTTTGATGACAGTGTATTGTATCCATACTCAGAAATAAATGTGTGCAGCATCTTTTATTCAAAAATTTTGAAATGGATGAAGTATCCTACATTCCCCTGATGAAAGCAATGTGAATACAGATCATCTTGCTTACTGTACCATTTAAGATTCATAGACTTATGATTGAGACTCCATCGTTTCTCTACAACCCATCTTTTCTTCGATATGATGCTCCTGCAAGGAACGTGCCTGGCAGCTTAGGTAGCATAAAGAGCATAGAACCTGAATCTGAGGCCTGGGCGTAAATTGCAGCTCTGCCACTTACTGTCTATATGACCATGAGCAAGTTATTTAAACTACCTGCACCTCAGTTTCTATAAAATGAGAATGATAGTAATAGTACCTACCACATTGGGTTGCTATGACAATTAAATGAATTAATGTATATAAAGCATTTGAAATGGTACCTGGAATCTAGTAAGAACTAGACAAACATTTCTTAAGTAAATTGTATCCCTCTCTTTCTTTCTCTCTCTCTCTCTCTTCTGTCTCTCAGGGCTTGGTTCTTGGTTTAGTTCTAACAGAAGCATTTCAAATACATTTTCAATCAACACCTCAACCTAACCAGAACTAAGATTTTATCACCTGTCCCTCACACTCTGACTGGCTGGTCCCTGGTCTAGGATCTCTGAGTGGCAGGGATCATTTGACCATATAAATTGTTTTGTGCAGAATGGTGTGTGGCACACAGTAAGTGCTCAATAAATGCTAATGCTGAAGAAAAAGGAGAAGGAGGAGGGGGATGAGAAGGAAAAGAGGAAGAAGAAGAGATACTGTGAGTGAAATGATGCTGAGAGTGAAAAATGAAATAACAGGTATGGAAAGTGTTATACAAATGATAGTGCCATCATCTCCAACAATGCCATCCCCTCTGTGACTCTGGCCACCTTCCCTTTCTGGACTGTACTGAGTCTTCTCTTTCCAAGTCATTACAATCTTCCTTAAGGTCTGTTTCCAACTCCATTCACTCCTGTTATCCTTCACTGTGACTGCTAAAGTATTTTGCCGCACAGTTCCTCATAGAAGCTACCCAACAGCCTCAAGCTTCTGGGTGGCTCCATCAGTCCCCTCTGACCTGCCTCCCCAAATCCCACTTCCACTTGCTCTTCTAAGTGCCTAATCAGAACAACCTACTTCTCTACCCCCAGTCCAGGCTCACTTCTTTTGTTAACACAAAACGAATGTCACTGGAAAGCTTATTTTAAAAAGTCTTAAGCCAACACATTGCATTCCCTTCAGAATTTCTAGGAACTTAATCATTAAAGAAAAAAAATGAGAAAATGACTATTATAGCCAAAGATATACAAAAGAACCTTCCATTTACTCTGCCAAATCTTTAATCCCTAACAAAAAATCTTCTAATTATTGGCACCAGATCATTGAAGAGTTCTTGATTAGTTGGGACCTAAATATGACATGGTTTATTTTTTTTCCAATCACTGTTTCCAGCTGTACTATATCAAATTCCCCTTCATGCTGGGTAAGTGGTTTCATTAATTATGTCTTGGTCAAATTCCATGATTCAATTCATTTTAGTTATTAAAATTTAGTGCAGCCCAACTTAAAACCTAAATCTTCAAAGCAAGATTCCCATTCTTCCTGCAGAATATTCTAGAGTAGCGGTGTTTTCCTCCTCCTCTCCCATGGGTGCCAGCGCCCCCTGGTGTTGGAGGTATGGATGGGAGCCCAGCTTTCTTTTTATGTGGCCAACTGCTGTCAATGGTGGGCAGGGGTCTCTGGTCTCTCATTACTGCTTGATCCCTCTCTTAGAGACCTCTGTTGACATGATGGCACCTCCATTTTGTTCAGAACCCCCTCACAGGTGCCACTGGATCTTCCATCCACCCAGCTAGCTATGCACACTCCTAGCCTGTTTCCATGGCTTGGATCAGTGGCCACATGGGCAACTCAGTGGCTCTCACCTGTCTCCTGACCTCCAATCACATTAATGTGGGGTTCCCCTGAGCACACTCTACTGGCCCGATAGCACTGGGCTGGGTGGGATCACCCTGCCTACTCTACAGACACACCAAGCTAAGAAGCCTGCAGGTCTTGCTAGCAGACCCCTGCTTTCAGAAATCTCTACGCCAGAGGAGGCACAGTTTCCTTTGTTTTTGTGGGATCCTATAGTTGAAGGAGCCATAGCCAAGAACTCCCTTCCCTTGCTCTGCTTTGAGAGGGGCTTGGCCCCACTGCAAGTTGCTACACTGGGGAACTAGCTCTCCTTGCAGGCAGTGCCAGTCTTTTGGGGTGATTCCAGTGAAATTCCTTCCACTTGGCTTAGGAGAGAGGAAGCACCTCCATAGGAGGAATAATAGGGTAACAGCTTCATGCCTCAAACACTGTACTCTCTCCAAGGATGACCCCTTTGTTTCCCCACCCCTTTCACATACTGATTTGAGGCAAAAGGGATGGGGTGGGCGATGGGGAAAATGAGGCCAATTCTGTTGCAGAGTTAAGCAAGTTGGGAGGTGTGGGGTCCTAACTGCCTGGAGTCCCGCTGTTATTTTTGGTATAGAGACATTTAGCAACTTTTGTTTTTTGCTACGGTCCCTAACCCCAATCTGGAAAACAGGGAAAGGCATACGGAATGACACATCATGTGATGTTTATGTCGGGGTGCCTTTAGTTTCTTTTCTCCCCATCTAGAGTTGACTTGTCATCCTGCTCTTAAAGATACATTTTGAGGAGCAACACAACATAAAGGGGCAACGGAAACCTGTAAAAGCTGCTCTGTTTTGTTGGATCTGGTGTCACAGGTAAGGAACAAATAGAAGAAAAAATAATTACAGTGCTATTTTGTGCTTAAAATTCTTTATGCCTTGAAAAAGTGGATCCTTATCTATTATTTATCTTTTAATAACTGTACCAACCTGCCCTTTCTCAGAGAAGTTGCTTAATTATGAATAAGGAATTGATTTTCATGGGGCTAGGAATTGTGTGTACACATTGGAATTCATCTGGCATCTGCCTGCCCGTTCTGGCTTCTGTTCTGCTGAAGGCCGATGAACCGCTGTCAAGAGAGCCTGCTGTAAAACATAACGACTTCAGGAATTGGGGGCATTCCAGGCACCCTGGGAGGTTACAAGAGCTGCCTCTTAATAATAAGAGGTCCTGGCCAGAAATTCCCTGCGCTTGAGTGAGAACCATAAGGTTTCACCTTCCCAAGGGCCAAAGACCTACAGAGTCAAGAGCTGTGTTGGCCTGAGGGGTGGGGGTGGGGGTGGTATATTAATTAACTCTTTCAGCTTCTGAGGGACCATTTAATGACTGCTCCTTCAGAATCCAAATTTATATCAGATAGCGATTTTCTAAATTCTTGACAAATATCATTTCTCTACTTTGATGTCAGGCACAAGAGAAAAAGACATAGGGAATTCTGTGGGCAGTATAAGCTGGTATATCCTGGCCTGCTCCAGAATAATACAATCCCAGGCTGAAGTAATTGGCTTATTCCATCACCAAATATTTACTGAGCACCTACGAAGTACAGACATTGTTCTCAACACTAAAGAGACTGTAGGGAACAAAACATAGCTCCTGACATCATATTCCTTACATTGCAGTCGAGAAAGTAATAAATAGCTAAGCAAATAAACATACGATCTAATGACAGGGACTGAAAAGAAAAGTAAAGCAGCATGAGGATGGGACAGAGGGGGATGGGGGTTCTGCCTTAGCTAGGATGGTCAGGGAAGGATTCTCTGAGAAAGATCACTAAGTGGAGTCCTGAATGAAATGAAGTGGAGAGAGCTTTCTAGGTCCTGAAACAGAGCTTGCTCAGTGCGCCTTAGGAGCCACAGGAGGCTCATGTGGCTGGAGGGAAATACCTGAGGGGACAGTGGTGGAAGGCAGGGCTGGAGCAGGGCCAGGGCCCAGGTCCCGTGGAGCCTTTCAGGCCACTAGATTTTCTTCTAGGGAGAAAGAAAAGCCACTGGAGGGTTTAGGATAAAGAGGAGACATTGGGCAGAATATTCCAAGTCTACATTAGTAACAGTAGAGAAAACGGGCAGGAGACCACACGATCCCATACCACTCTTGGGCTGAGGCAGCCAGGCTTCTCCTCATGGGTCTGGAGACAAATTCAGCAGAAATAGCTGCAGTGTGCATTTGAAAGGTGGCCATGCAGAGGAAGGACTGGCCTCATTCTTTGTGTTTTCAGAAGCCAAGATAAAGTCCAAAAGTAAAATATCATCTGGAGACATATTTCAGGTTTATATTCTATTTAAAAATTTCCTAATTCTTTGATCTTATGGAAAATAGGATGGGCTTTATAAAAGAGTAGTGAGTTCTCTGTAGTTGGAGGTGCTTAAACATAGAATGAGTTACTTGCCAGGGTGCTGTATATGAAATCCGTGCACTAGACAGTTGGATAATGTGACATCGAGAAATCTCCCACCCCAAGGGTCTCTGACTATCTGTTTTCCCATTTCCTCCAGGTCTGCCAGGAGAAGAATGCAGGGTATTTGGCTGTCCTGTGCTCACTCGAATCTTGACGTTGGAAATGGCTGAGCACACAACCAGTAAGGAGCAGTACTTCAACAGAGGATGCAATGAAGGTGCTGAGGAGTTAGGTTGGAGTCAGGCTGATAATGACATCAAGAACAGTTAACAAATTCCAGCAGAGAATAAAGCCTTTGACAGATTCCTAAGTGGCTCTGGTCCATTAAGTTCCAACTTTAAGGTGACAAAGAGAGCTCTGAGTTTAAAATTGGTTAAAAGGGAAGAAGAGTTAAAGGAGGTTTGTTATGAATTATATGTGCATTTTCTTCGAAAGGAGATCTTAAATTACTTTGCAATTTAGCTTGAAATGTCTTGTCAGAATTGAATTAGTCTGTGGGCTCTGAGAAATTTTCTCTTACATCTAATATTGAGAGGAAAGTGAATTTGAGATAGTCCTAAAGATAAAAGCAACTTGAAAATACTCTTCTTATTTCTTTTTCTTTCTTTCTTTCTCTCTCTTTCTTTTTTTTCTGAAGCAGAAACAGGAATTTGAATCCCACTACTGTGAGCCTATTCATTTAAGAGGGCGAGAATAATTCTCATGGTCTAATGGGAATTTCCACCCTTTTTACAGCTTTTCAATTTCTTTAATCCTCATTAATGAAATCTTAGCTCCAAAGGGTTCTGTGATATGTGAAACTTTTAGTCATAATAGATATAAAAACATATACAAAAGTAGGTTAATAGCAACCAAAGATGGAAACCTAGTTAAAATTAAAATATAATAATAAACAGGTATAAGCAAGACCAAATATTAATCCCCAAGGATGAAAATAGAGAAGGCCAGAGTCTCTGACATTTACTGAGCCCTCAAAATACTTACTATTCTCTGTATTCATTACTATGAAGCATTCACTATGTGTCAAGCACTATGTTAATCATTTTTATAAGCATTATCTTATTTAACCCTCACATTAACCCCCTGAAGTAAATATCAGTATTATTTCCATTCTTTCAGATGAGGAAACTATAGCTTAAGGAGATTAAGTAACTTTGTGTATTTCACCTCATTTAATCCTTCCAACAATCCAATGAAGAAAGTACAGCCACAATCTACATAATAACATTTTGGTCAACAACAGACTGCAGATACAACGGTGGTCTCGTAAGATTATAAGGCAATACTTTCACTCTACCTTTTCTATTTGAGATATGTTTACATACACAAATACTTATCATTGTGTTACAATTTCCTGCAATATTTAGTACAGTAACATCTGTACACAGGTTTATAGCCTAGGAGCAGTAGGCTGCACCATGTAGTCCAGGTGTGTAATAGCCTGTATCACCTAGGTTTAAGTACACCCTTTGATATTCACATGATGACAAAATCACTTAATGAGGCATTTTCAGAATGTATCACTGTTGCTAGGGGATTCATGACTGTATTATGCTCATTTTAGAAAAACAGATAGACTCAGGGATGTTAAATCATTTGCCCAAGGTAACTTCTTAGTAAGTGGAGCACCGAGCATTCAATTCATGTCTCACCAAGTGAAAGTCTGTGTACAATACAGACTGGGCAGTGGAAACACTGGCTCTAGCACCTGAGTGTGCTCAGAGAGGAAACAACTCAACAAACGCTTTACCTTTGTGAGGTTAAGGCAAAGACCGCTCTTGGAAGTTGAAGATTTTAGGGGTTTTGGTTCTAATTTGCAAGATAAAAATTACATTAGTTAAAATATCCATTTAAACATGAGGAGTTTTGCTGATAACCTAGTGCTACTCACAAGTCAAGATTTCTTAATGGAGACCTCTGCTTCAGACTGAACAGGTTTTAATATGAAACTACATCCCATACCTGTTGGCATTCACACCAACACTAACTCAGGTCTGCCATCCTCTGTGGTGTCACCCTGTTCTTCCACGTGGTGACTATTGTCTCTTTATAGTAATTATTTATCTGCATCTTGGTGGAAAATGGTGATAATTGTGTCTACTTCATAGAATGGAGATTAAGTATGTTAATATATATACGGTGCTTAGAATGCTACCTACAACATGGAAAGCACTCCATAAATGTTAGCTGTTATTGTTATTTTTGCTGTTTATGTTAATATTATTAAAATGATTGCTATATCTTTCACTATTTTCTCAAAAGAAATCAATAAAAACTAAGGTCTACTTCTAAGAATAGGGAGGCATTTAGGAATTCCAACTAGTGTGCCAGAACAGTATAAGAATATTTTGGGGTGGAATGAGCAATAGGTTTAGTTAGATCAAATATCGAATTCATCTTTTTGTTAATGAGGGCTGTAGTGCAGAAGGCTACTGGGATAGCATCAAAAAAGAGAATGTGTGGAAATTGTTAACAACCGCTAAGCACAAAAGATTCATAGTCATCATGCAACTCTAACAGAGCTGAACATCTAGCAGCCTTGCCAGTGAAGGGCCCACATACCACAGAAATCGTGTTGCTTGCAGTACCCAAAGGAAAGTATGTTTGAGAACAAAGGGTATCTAATAAAGTTGTGTGGAATTGCTGATTAGCAACAATCAAGAAAAAAAAAACATGAAGCCAATGGAGTTTGCCTTCATGGCAAGATCACCAATTCACAGCTCACTGCATGCTACCTAGAGATAAAAAAGAATCAGCAAAGGGGCACTTACTTGGATTGGATCCTGCAGTGTTCCATAAATGCTTTGTACTGAGGACAATGATGAGTGGCTGACTGAGATGCTAGTTTCCTTGGTTGGGTCAAAGGACTTTTCGTAGACAATGGGCTGCCTTCCTAATCTGGGTGCCTTTTATTCCCAAATTAGATAAACTCCACTCCGATTATAAGCAGCTGCTTGAGACAGCCTGAGGGAGTTTCACCTGGTGACGAGCCAACTCCTGGAAAATATTTGCACTGATCACCTCATTCCCCTGTCCCTTCCCCCGTCTTCCATTTAGTAACAATTAAGTGAGCATCTGTGCCCCAAATCACAGCTTAATTTAATTAAGAATCTATATCCATCTTCTTAAAGTTGCAGATAATTTCACTTGAATTCAAGATAACTTTGGGAGCAAAGCACATAGTTATCTTCTTAAACTAATGTATTTTACCAAGGCAGTTGTCTCCCACAGATTTCAATTTTGTGTTTGAAACATGGGACCTTCAGACCAACAAATCTTGCCAAAGAGAGTTTTGCCTCTACCTAATGTTCTTCACTCACATGTTGCTAGGAGTTTCTGTGAAGTGGATATTCTATAAAAGAGTCATCTCTGGCACTAGCTCTTCAGGACACAGCTTTATCTGGGATAAGAATGTGGACATTAAGGTATATTTGAATCTCAAACCAATACAACTTGTAAGAACGGATAGATTCCTAACTCAAGCAATTTGTAGACCTGTCCTGCCCATGCAATAAAGAAGATACTAAAACTTGAGTCAGAGGAAAAGCGTGAAGATGAACATTCCATTTGTCAAGGGTATAGCTGAGCTGTGGAGGAATGCCAGCTATTGTTTGGTGCCAGGAACTAGAGCCCTGGGTGCTGAAACAGCTTTGAAGGACCAGGAGGATAGTTTTTGCATATGTGGCAGGCAACATCTCAGAGCCTAGGGGTGGGGGGACATGAAGGCTGGAAGACTCAGTAAAGGTTGGGTAGGAGGGAGGTCTTTGAAAACTTCAAGTTAGAACCAAGTAAGCAAGCTACAAGTAGTATGTGAACAGCCAGCAAGGGGCCCAGGAAATGAATGATTCTGGGAGTCCAGGGATGGATATGAACTCAACACGTGCATTTTTCTGGAAGGAGATTCCTTAACTTTCATCACCTTCTCCATGTGGTCCATGACCCCCAAGAGGTTAAAAACCACTGAAGTAGGGATATACCAAAACTGGTGGCAGGACAAGGAGGGAGTGGTCCAAAGCTAAGGCAAACAGTAATCAGCAGAAGGTGAGACAAAGGGAGCATTGGCTAACCAGGGCAAGGCACATGAAGCAAGAGTGCCTTGGTAATAGAGGAACCCTCTGCCTTAAGCCAGGACTTTTTACATACTTCCTGCTTGGCAGGGATCATATGTGGTTGCCCTTGGCTAGCAGGCAACATATGGGAGAACATATTTGCATAATGACAAATCAGAAAGAGTGGCTGTTCCTGACACCTACGTATATGTAGAGAGAAGAGCGAAGTTTTGAGGTTTGTGTTTACATGGGAGTGGCACATAGAGTTAGGAATTGTAGTGGGTAATACCATGAAGCAATAAGTTAATTTATGGCCCGATCAACCCTACTTTCTGTCCACGGTTTAGATGATGTTAAATGTATTTATTCAATACATCCAAGGCCGTGTTGCTAGGACTCACCATCACTGCCCCCACTACCAGGGTTCCACTCTCCCAAGGTCAACCAGAATGTGTGAGGCACAGCAGCTCCCGGGCTGTGGTTCAGTTCACCTGTGGCTAGATCTTCAAAAGATCCACTGTCCGTATTTACATGCCCTGAGAGCAAATGGGACAAACAGGCTGATGTGCCCCAGGAGTTGGGGGAGAAGTGTCCCTTGAGGGGTAAATTATGAAATAAGTAATCTTGGTAAAAAAAAAAAAAAATTGGGATACAGATGGCTTTGTCTGAATGTGATGGTGAAGGCCCAGGTAACTTCACCCACAGGAAAAGTATGAGCATCCCCACACACCTAATGCCAGCATTTGGGGACTACAGTGGAATGGAGTCTGAGAGAACCAGACAAGTGGCCCTGCCATCCCTTCCTTGAGTTTACCTGATAGTCCTCGGCTCTGCCACAAGCCAGGCAGCATAGGTGATAGTGGAGAGGAAGGAGGGTATTATTAGTTCTGATAAATTATTTACATTGAAAGCATTCAGCCCTTAAAATTCTGGATTTTTAAAAAAGAATTTAATTGGCAAGTTCTCAAAGTGAGGAGAGAGAAAAAAATAATTCCCAGCTTTTCAAACCATAATAGAATAAACTAGTAAGATATAAAAAGGTAGTTTGTTAGTAAATTGAGTGATCACCCTGTGCAACATCAGCTTAATTTCAGTTGTAAATACTGAATTTGGAAAGCTTTTATGATCTGTTTCTGCAAAATGTTCAGTGTTGAAACTTTCTTGGATTTCATGCTTTCTACATGACAATGTTAGTAACTGCCATTTATTGGGGGCCTCTTGCAAGCCAGAACTGTGACATGCATTTTGTATATATTATTTGTCATCCTGACAATAGCCTCATAGCAGAGACAAGATTACGTTTCATATTACAAGGGGAAACTGAGGAAGGTTAGCAAGGTGGACAAAGTCACCTGACGAGCAAGTGGTAGGACTAGAGTTAGAACCTTAGTCGATCCAGTTCCAAAGCTCCCGTGCTGCCTTCTCTGCCTTGATGCTCCCACCCAGTGAACTATGTGCTGGCAAGTTGTGTGTCAATGATGGGTTAGTTGTCTGTGGTGGTCCCAGTGGGTAAGTTCCTGTCTTAGTGCCCATAGGTGAGGTCTTTAAAGTATCTAGTTTAACTTACATCTGTGCATTTCTTTAGTTCTTTCTTTGTGTGTTTATTCAATAGCAAACCAGCCAAAAGAAAAAAAGACAAAAAAAGAAGAAAGTGGCCCCGAGGGCTATCCTGAGAAAGAAAACC
The DNA here is from genome assembly GCA_963574885.1 of Lepilemur ruficaudatus. NCBI lineage: Eukaryota > Metazoa > Chordata > Mammalia > Primates > Lepilemuridae > Lepilemur > Lepilemur ruficaudatus. Next base: position 6,890 of record CAUYRT010014809.1, on the reverse strand, counting down.
TTTGCAGTGGAAGTGGAAAAGGGCTGGCTTTCCGCCAGACTTTCCCCTAGGTGCAACAAAATGTTCATGTTCGAAAGGTGGGATGTTTGGCTTGTTATGTGGTAGGAAGTAGCATGTCTGTCGTTGGCTGCTACTAAATTTTACAGATAATTTAAACATGATTTTTCTATCAGAACAGAATGTATTGCCAAATGGAGACTCCTACGGGGGCAAAATGATGGAAGGTATGCCACCAAGGCAGACTAGAGTACATCTAGACAGGATGTCACTAAAAAACGGGGCCCTGGAATGGTTCTCTTTGAAGGCATGATTTGTGCTTCAAAACACATAAGAGTTGGGGGCAGTGGTTTCTTGTGACCTAAGCCTACCAACAGAGGCTCTGAGTGGAGCTGGTGGACTTCACCCTGTTTGCTGATCTGTGGGGAGATCCCCCCACAAAACCATTTTCCTTTTGGCTTCAGAGGTAGTTCAGCAAAATACAGCACATTTATTAGACGAAAAATTAATTACACTAAGATGCATTTAATGCCGGATGGTGATCCCTTCTCTACAACAACCCTTGGGAAAATGTACTGACTTCTTAGGAAGAAAATGATCATCTCCTTTTTTTATTGTTGCGTTACTTTCAACGTTCCCTTTCCTGCACCAGGATTTAAATCAGAACGTCCTTCATTCTTGTTTAGAGAAAATAAAATTGTTAGAGTTACATTCCTCTCGAGTCTCTCAACTAGTATCTGCCATAATGCCATGAATACATTGATTATGGAGGGGGGGTGAAGTGTAGAAATGAGGGAGTGAGAGCGAGAGAGCACTGCAAGTCCGGCAGGTGCTTGTGTTGACTGAAAAATGAACCCTGATTGGCAGCACAAATGATACGTGGGATAAATGTGGGCAATCAAACAGCAATGACGATTTCTCTGGAAAGACCCCATCCAGTGGTGTTCTAATCCCCAATTCTGGCATGGGTGGGAATATAGTGGCTTGGTTGGTTTGAACGGGGAACAGGCTTGGCAGCAGAAAGGAGGGAGATGGGACACACTGCTTGCTGCACAATAGAGTCTAATATGCTGCTTCGTCCTATGATAAAAATAGGACAATCCCTAGTGACTGGGCTTAAAGGGGGGATGGTTTTTATTTTTCAGCCATTTTCCAAACTAGGATAAGATGTAATCTTTTTGTAATGTTTCCTATAGCCCAAGGCAAAAACTTTCTCCATGGGCTTCTCTGACTCATGGGTAGAAAACAAACCAGGGTACAACACAGTTTAGTAAAGTTTGGATAAAATATAAATCTGATGGTAAAATACATACTCTAAAGTTTTAGGCCCCATAACTAAAAAAAAAAAAATATGGAATAACTTATATTTAAGAGGTTTGAACCTTGAGAGAGATAAAGCAGATAATATAAATCGTAATCTCTTCTCAAGGGGTGCACACACACACACACACTCTCACAGACATCAGTGGCCATACATCCGTGCACACTAGAATCATCTCATCAGGTATCAGAGTTCTTTGGAAGTGAGTGAAGGATTTTTGGTTTTGATATATATTTTTGCTACATTCAAGGCTTGTCTGTAGTCTTAGAGATCACAGCTTTTTGAGATTTTTATGATTTCCCAAAATTGATACCATCTTTCTCTTTCCTTATAGACAGTTCCTGTTGAATTATCTGGCTGCTTCCACCAAAGGCATGGTCTATGGGGTCATTAAGATCATGTGACATCAGGCTTAGGGAATATGCAAAACTCATTAAAAACTCAATGTATAGACCCTCTCCCCACAATGTATGAAGTCTCGAACATGTGTCATGGCAAATCTTTTCTTTCATGTTACTCTTCACTCACCTTAATGTTCAGCAAAAAGAAAGTGCCAGAACATTTAGCATGAGCCCATGAAAGATGCTGTTAATCTCAGAACTGAGTTAAGAGGAAATTTAAGGTTACTCTTAAATGCTTTCATACTTATTGACAGGTGGGAACAAATTGGTTCCTCGAGTCTCGAATTTAAAGATTGCTAAAAGCTGTAAGGAAAGGATGGTGCAGGAATCAGGCTTCAATTAATGTTCTAATCATCACTGTCATTGCTGTTAAGCAATTCTGTTTAGAGTGGCATACTTGTGAAGTTGAACACAAGCAGTGGGCATTGCTCTCCCTAGAACTGATGTCTTAAGAGCTACGGCCAAACTGTTGGATTTTAACTCAGGACCGCAGATAAAAGGCTCCATTCCCACTTACCAATTCCCTGAGCTCTCCAGTTCCCCGGTAGATTTCTTTTGAACACGTTCTCATATCTTTTCATTTTTCAAAAATGAAAATGTTAGTGGGAAATATCCACTCCAGTGTAAGGAACACATTATTCTGAGAGCATAGCTTTCCCCACAAATATCAGCGTCATTTCCACAGCTCTGTAATAAGTGGCTGCAGCTGTTGCCATGGCAATTTTCATTTTTAAAAACTGTATCCACACAAAGAAAGGCAACGCAGCTGTTTGCATGAGACATCACAAAACAAGCCCAGATGTAATGGCGACCCTGTCTTTTGCCAGAATGAGGGGGATGTGTCTAGAAGTCTGGGCAGAACCAAAAGATGGGGCTGCGGCTACTCCTTGAGAGGGGTCTTGTTTTCATTTGAAGCTCAGGAAACTAAGGGAGGGTAAATCAGGAGTAGTGAGAGTCCAAATTTTACCCAGTTTTCTTAGGCAGATTCTTAGCACCAGATCATCACTATTTACTCTGTTTATATAACTTCTTCCGATAGCCTCCTTTGGAAAGGACACTCTCTTCTCCTAAGTGCTACCCCAGAATGAACATTATAGGAGCAAGCACTGCTGACAGGCGCTCACTACTGTTTATCTGAAGTCCCATGGCTTCCTACCTACTGGGTATTAAAATGCTGCAAGCAAGTCTAAGATCACCCCCCATGGTCCAGTTAGAGGGGGTGTGCCGCCTGCTGCTGTCCTCGTCCTTCAACAGGGAGGGATGTCCATGGCTTTCTCTGTGTGCGGTCTGGTAGGCACCAATGAGGACAAAAACATACCTGTCAAGCTCACCATTTCCCAAACAATGGCATTATCTTTCTCAGGGAGCAGGAGTCTTTTGTGTGTTTTTGTCTTTAGAGCTTTGATTTGCTAGCCATGCCAGATGCTAGAAATTATGTGAGTAGAACTCACAGGTGGCCTCAATTCCTCATTCCAAACAAGCTTCAAGCTAGTTACCTCCTCACCTACCTAGAGGGCTAGTTCCTCTGACACATAGGTGAGTGCACCAGATGGGACCGTGGCCTCAGAAGAGCTACATGAAGAAAGCCCACCATGTGCCTCTTGGGGAAAGTGTTTGAAAAACACACCATCTCCACCCCACACCTCACATTACAATTAGAAAACATAATTATGTTTCTGAGTTTCTTTATATTTTGCCAAACAATTGGTTACAGCTATTTTGTTTTTACCAAGAGCATTGAATTATAAACAGCATCAATGGCCAAAAGCCCAAGACTCTAATAATAAAAGGACTTTGCCTGGAAAGCATAAGTGGTTCTTTTATTCCATGAGGACGGCTTTTGTTTGCAAAGAAACACGACTGTGCTTAACATTTGAGAAATAAGCAATCTTTGTGGGGGTTGTTGTTATTAAACTCAGTTGAGATGTGACCTACAAATAACCCACCGAAGCCGTGGGGCTCTATGAGCTAAACAATTGTCTATGTTTGATCCTAACTTGCTCAGGATACTCCTTGTGAGTCTGCAAAATATCACTTCACTTTTCTGAGCACTATTGCAATGCAGATGGTGCTACTGGCTGACCACAGACAAGCACTATGAGAAATAAGGAATCCAAATTCCTTCAGGGTGTCCTTAAATGTTAAAATGTCATAGATAAATGAAATACATAGTGAACTTAAATTAAAACATAGTACATACATACATGGTACATACATACATAGTGAACTTAAACTTAAATTAAAACACACACAAAAAATCTTATGGGTCCCTCAAAAACCGGGAAAAAAAAGTGTCCCCAAATGTTTCTACTGTCTCATCATCATCTCTAAAGTAAGATATTATGGCCCTTTCAATTAAAAGCAACAGCTACAACAACTAGAAACCAAAGGAAATATGCACTTGTCCAAGGTCATGCCTCTTACCTACCAGCCCAGGGCTGCTTCCAGAATTCTACAAGTATGTGAAAACTAAACAGAAGTAGAATTCCTTAATTTATCAGATTTAAATATTAACATTTGTAAGTTGACCCTTAAAGCTAATAATTCTACTACTTCTAGATATTAATGATATGCAGAGATTAGTGACATTCTTGTTCCCTAAATGGATTTGCGATCACCCTCCCAAAATTCAGCTCAATAAATCAGAGAGACTGCTCCATTTGAAAATGTCCATGTTGGTCAGCAACCACAGTTAAGGAAAGAATTAGGAAATTATTTCATAGTCTTCAAGAGGAGCTAAGATAATGAAATATAGGAGATATAGACTGTTAAATAGACATAAGGCTAAACTATGTTCTCTACAAATGTTTTCAGCTATTTCAAAACCTGCTTTTCACTGTGCCTAAGGCTGAGAGGAGACCCACTGGGCTGCCTCTCTCATGCTGGCAGGGCTTGCAGAAGATCAGAAGAACAATGTAGGAAGGAAGTTCTGTGTGGTTATTTGAACTGAGCATAACAAAGTGGTGAATGGGGATGTAAACGGAAATGCTGCAAGTATATTTGGTTCAGCAGACATTTCATTTCTTTTAGACATGCAGAGTTGAGGGGAGAAACAGTCTCAACAGACAGTAGGAGAGTTATTTTTCAAAATTTCTTCTCCTTGATGAAATTCAGATATGATTATTTCTATTGGGATTCACGTTTATTCATTCAATGAATATTTACTGAGTACCTACTAGGTGCCGGGCACTGTTGTAGGTGCTGGGAGTCCGCCGGTGAACGTGGGGTGGAAGGACTCAGGGAGATAGACAGTAAACATGTAAACCAACAGTCAGGCTTTTGAGATGGGAAATGACTTATGATTCTCCCCACCCATAAATTTAAAATAATTCAGAATTTGGAATTATAAAGTGACTTCAACAATATCTCATCATATTCTTATGAAATAAGTTTTGTGGTGAGCTTCATTTTGTAGATTTGGGGACTGAAATTCAGTGAAGTGACCTGGCCAAATCCACCTCAACAGTCAAGGGGGGATCCAGGGTTTCTATTGTTCAGAATAACTGACCGTTCACTGTGTCAAATCACCGCATTTTAAAGACTGTCTTTAAAATGTGTGCACCTATGTACAGTTTCCAGATCCAGTATAGAACGGCTCTCCAAATACAGGTATTTTACCCTCTCCTGGTGCTAATTTATAGCACTACAGATTTCAAATAAATTGTTGCTTTCATGTTAAGTTCATTACGAATAATCTATTGGCAGGTAATTTGATGAATGCCTACATCAGGTGGAATGGGAGCAGGACTTTGCATGAGCACTGTCCCCTCTATACACTCTTCTAGAAGAAACACACTTACTGGGCCCAAGACCCTCTCACTTCCCTTCACTGCCTCACTGTGCCTACACCCCCTCACTGCTTCTGTGTCCCCCTCCACCCTCATCATCCCCACGGCACCCCCACTGCTGTGCTCACTGCGCTCACACTCGCTGGCTAAGACTTGGGGTGCTGCTGTTGCTGGAGAAGTTGTACTCTGTTACATTTCCAGCCTGTATACAACAGGCTATGTCCTTTTTTTATTTTAAATTCTAAGCCAAGGCCTTCTTTTAATTTTTAAAAGCTAATTACTCCCACAGGTTTTATTTGTCCTTGATACTATCATATAAAAAATTAACTTTGTGTCATATTATTTAACGTTTCAAATCAGCCAAGAGTTAGGGGGAGGAGGTCTGTTTGACCACTTTGTCCAGGGCTTGTCGTTATGGGATCCGCGGCACGTAGCCTCGCCTGGAGCAAAGGGCCTCCTTCCTGTGCTTGCTCCTGGCCTGAGCTGAGGCTCTGGCTCAGACCCAAGGACTTAGGTCAACACCTCACAGGATCTCAACGTGAGATCTTACAGGAAGTCCACCTCTTCAGAAGTTCTCCTGGTGAGGAAGGCCAGCTGTCTGCATCAGGTTGGTTGCTCAAAACACCCACTAGCTGCCCTCAAAAGGACTTAGTCAATTTCAACAATTCTTTTACCCTCTAGAAATTCTCAGTACGTAAGTACATTACTTTAACTCTATTTAAGAATAGTTATTGTGCTTCCTTTAGTTAACATTTTATTCATTTTAATGTTTTGATAATTCCTTTAAAAAGATTATAGGAAATACAGGCATGAGTAGGGGCAATTCTGCTTATAGTCTAAAAGGAGAGAGGTTAACTCTATTTTGAATATGATATCTGATGCTTAGCTCAGTAATACTGGCTAAGTTGCTTAATCCACCTGTACAATAGAGAAGATAATAATAGTACCTGGACTTCCCCAAAGAAGCCTCTTTAACATTATGAAAAGATTCTTTTTATTCAGTTTCAGCTCTGTCCCTGAGGCCCATTTAAGATGCAATCATACTAAAAATAAGGCATTTGATATGGCATTTCCAAGACTTGTGGGTGAGAATGCTGGTGACCACATGTAAGCATAAAAGTTTGAAAGCCAAGATTCCTCTTCTATATTCTATGTGCAGAAATCTGTGGTCTGAAGCTCTTTTTTTTTTTTTTTTTTTTAGACAGAGTCTCACTGTGTTGCCTGGGCTAGAGTGCTGTGGCCTCAGCCTGGCTCACAGCAACCTCAAACTCCTGGGCTCAAGCGATCCTTCTGCCTCAGCCTCCCGAGTAGCTGGGACTACCGGCGTGCGCCACCATGCCCGGCTAATTTTTTTTTTTTTCTATTTCTAGTAGACAGGTTCTT
>CAUYRT010014808.1:0-12589 GCA_963574885.1 Lepilemur ruficaudatus | reverse complement strand
TTAACATCTGGGCATTCATATTAAGCTGTCCAGTAATTATTATACATATCACATTACTGACATTTGACAAGTATTTTCTCTTTTACCTTAAGTTTTTCCATCCCTAAAATGGGACTTGTAACAGCAACTGCTTAGTAAACTTTTGTTCATGGACTGGGATATATTTTGGTCATTAAATTTGAAATGTCTGATTTCAAATCAAAAATGTAATTTATTATATCTCCAACAAGAAGCAGTATAATTAATCAATGTATGTACCTAACCTATCGACATAGTTTTGCTATATTATTGGTAGCTTGTTTATGCCCCCGGTGAAGAAGCCTGGAGAGCAAGTGGTCAATGAAACCAGGAAAGGTGTTTTCCACAGCTTGTTGAGATTGAATATATTTCCTTGCAGGAAGTGATCCAAAGCCTGGAAGAAGTGGTAGTCAGTTTGTGCAACGTCTGCCCAATACGGTGGATGACAGAGAGTTTCCAAGTCCAGCCTCTGTTGTTTGAGTAGCCTTTTTTTGGTGCAACACATGGTTGAGCGTTGTCTTGCAAGAGGATTGATCTGTCTCTATTGACCAATCATGTCTTCTTAATCATAAGCATCCTCCTCATTTCTTCCAATTGGTTGCAGTAGACATTTGCTGTAATCGACTGCTCAGGTTTCAGGAAGCTGTAGTGGATAATACCAAGGCCAGACCACCAAACAGACACCATTAGCTTTTTTTGATGAATATTAGGTTTTGGACAGTGTTCCATTAGTTCATCTTTATCCAACCATTGCGTGGAAGGCTTGAGATTGTCAAAAAGAATCCATTTTTCATCACACATCATAATACAGTGTAGAAATGATTCACTTTTACATCGTGACAGCAAAGAAAGGCAAGCTTCCAGATGATTTCTCTTCTGATGCTCTTTTAATTCATGCGGTACCCATCTATCCAGCTACTTAACCTTGCCCATTTGTTTCAAATGGTCCAATATTGCTGGAATAGTAACATCAAAGCTTGCTGCTAATTCACACATAGGATGAGATGGATTCGCTTCCACTACTGCTTTCAGCTCATCATCATCCACCCTGGTCTCTGGTCTCCCATGTGTCTCATTTTCAATATTGAAATCACCAGAACAGACTTTCTCAAACTATTGAAGTACTGTGTGTTCATTAGCCACATCCTTCCCAAACTCCTCATTGATATTTCCGTCTGTCTGCACTGCATTGGTTACACGACAGAACCCATATTATTCGAAAATAACATGGATTTTTGATTTAGTCATGGTTTCACAATAATTGCTCTAAAGGAATTTGAAAAATTATCAGAAGCCAAACCATGTGTTTGAAAGAATGAGGATGTACCTTCACAATAAAAATAAAACAAGGAGTGTCAGAGTGAAATGTCAGAGATAACCAACCAACTGTCAAACTTAGTACTAATGGAAATCGGACATTTCATACTTAATAACCTAATATAAATTACTCAAACAATTTTCATATATTATTCTGCTGACCCCAATCCTTATTAGAAGTACTAGAGAACTTTTAACTATTTTGAAAATATCAGTAATGTTAATAGTGAAGCATTCTTTGGATGTTTATCATATCATGATCCATTGCCCCATGGAAATTTTCTTTTTAAAAAGACACCTTTTAAAAGCATAAGCAGTAATTTCTTAACTGTTATTTTGTAATTGCAATGTTAGTCCTTCCTCAAGATGGTGTTTGGACTTCTGTTTGCATAAGTGCATAGGCCAAGGAAGAACTAGGAAGTAATTAATAATTCCTAGCGGCTTAGCGCCAGCTATAACAAAGGGTGGGTTATAAGCTCGGTCTTCCTTGGAAACTGTGAACTTATTTGCAGTGTATATATTAAACACACAGATATCTTTTTATGTGTTGCTAGCTATAAATGCTGATGGGATAAGGAAGTAAACAAGTAAAGGAATGTGTTTCTAAGTTGTTTTTTTCTTTGGGGAAATTTCCCTTTGCTCATCTGCTTTATCAGCTACATTCATATAAAATACATTATTTGCAGTTTAATTTTTGCTTCAGTTTTTGTTTAGCTTCTCTTCCACTACTGTTATATGATGCAACTCTCCAAGGTGTTTTGATATATAATTCACTTGAAATAAGCCATGACAAATAGTGCTCTATCTGTGACTATGTTATATAAGTGAATTTTGAGGTCAAATTAAAATTTGACAGGAAAAGGCACTCTGTGTAATAGCAACTAGCATGGCAGAAAATAATACTCTGGCTTTACCCAGATATTTGTGAGCTTTTCCTATTATATGGTACCCTTCAGTGTACCCAAGGAGAATCAGAGAAACAGACACTTTTCTGAGCTTGTGATCGCATCAGTATAGAAATTCTGCTGAGAACTGCACAGACTATAAGGAAAATAGTGTCTGCATTCTCCACATTTTTTTTTAAAACAACCCAACCTATTTATATTTAACTCAGTAGAATGGGGATAACTGATACTTACGCACTAGAGTCTCATTGAGTTGTTTACCATTATACTTGGGGCACTGAATTCACCTGGACATGATCCTGAGAAAAGACTTGTTCAACAGAGAATTATAGTTTATTGGGAAAACTCTCTTCCAGTAACCCCTGGAACGTCATTTCTGTCTTATACTTCACTTCACTTCCAGTCTCAGATGAAATCCACATGACAACGAATCTCTCACATGGGGTTAGGTTCTGAAATCAGCATGGGGAGTGCAAATGTATATCATCAAGACAACGTAACCAGTGAGCTGAGGCGCTCACTCTGTGGGCAGCACAGAGAAATGAAGACTTTGAGAGAAGAGCAAATCAAGTATTTCCTCTGACCATCTCGTGCTTCTCTACAGGGCTAACGCACCTGCCATTTGTATGACCTGGATAATTTTTAAAAAGACTTGCACATAGAACATCTTATTTAACTTGAATGTGACCTTTACATGGCATTATCCTTATTTTAAAAATTAAAAACAAAGCAAAAAACCCCAAACAAAAACAAACAAACAAACAATACTTAGGCTAACTGATTTGTCTAAAGTCCCTCCATTAACACTCACATTCCATATCAGCTAAATTTTGGTTTTAACTAACTTCTTTTCACTAAGACCAAGTAGTGTTTGTTTGTTTGCTTTTGTTTTTGTTTGTTTCTCCTGCTAGACACACCCACGTGAACACACACCGTGGAACTCCTATTTCATGTTCATATTTGTTTGTTTCTTTGGGGTCTCGGTATCCTTCAGGGTCTTTAATTCTTACCTAGTCTAGAAAGTTGATCAGTCTATTCCTCAATGCCTCCTCTTCCTATCTTGGATAGACAGCAGATCTTTCAGGATTATAAGTCACTGTGTCCTGCTTCTGTGGCTATGAAATTGAAAAAGTTACCTGGCTTACCCATTCATTCTCAGCTTGTTTGTTGCATTGGTTTAAATATCTACAGGCCAAGATCAATGATGTGAGAATAAACAACACCTCTAATCTCTTTTGTCACGATCACTCTATCTTTTCAGGCTTAAAATAGAGCATCATTTTTTTTTCTAATTTCTTTTCCTCTTTACTAAAATCTTGACAGGTCAAGCAAAGTGTTATATAACCTTGGAAATAGATTAAAATATCTAATCTTACTCAGTTCCTTCTAAGCTTCCTTTACATGCAAAATCGTGACTGACTCTTCCTATAATTTTTTTACTATTCCTTATTTTTTACATAAAAACACTTCAGAACTTCTTTGATTGTACACTTCTATTTAAAGTATTCTCATGTGTTGCAATGACATTTACCAAAATAATTCACCAAATTGATGAATAGATTCCTGATCATGGTTGGGATATTTAATAATCTAAATTCTGAGAATGGGAAATGTTTATTATACCAAATATTTTAAATATATATCAGATAAGGTAAAGTTACCTTAGTTGTAAATAGCTTATATAATATTTACATTTCTCAGAAAAAATCAGGAAAAGCTGCATGCATGGACATCAAGAAAGAAGTATAGAGCACATCATTGATTTGTGGATTTAAAAAGTTTGTATATCTCATGAAATCCAATTTTTATCAAATTACAAACAATGGATTAAATCTCTGTAGTTTTGTTTGCAGTGCCTATGTTTATGCTGCATAAGTTTTATTTTGTTGTTTTCTTATTGCACAGGTTTAATACACAAGGATGGGAGCAATTTTTTGAAATAGGTTATCAAGATGACATTCAGCATTATTGATGATTTCCATGTACATCTGCACAATTAATAACACCCATACTGTAAGTCCTTCCTCACAGATGTAAAAAAATAATAGGTATATAATTGTATTTGACATTGAAAAGGGAATTTCTTAGGGTTTCTCTTGCTGAAATTTTTACAATTTTCGTAAATAAAATGGGTGTTTTGCCATTTTGCATTCCCAATTGCCCCTTGTTAATTGATTCTTGATTTGGAGAAATAATATAGGGTTGTTTGCCAGTGTCTCAGTTGTTGTTGGGAATTATTAGTTAAATTTAATGAATACTTGCTTGGCTTAATCAGACACAATAAAACTGAAGGATTTTAGGTGACACTGATTTTAAAATCTTTATTTACCAACAATTTCTTGAAATGACTAAGGGGGGAATTTGGTGAAGACATACAATACCCATTATAGTCATTTATTTTCTCTAACATTTTAAATGTGAGGGATGAATGTGTGGGGGGTGTATATGCAATGAGCCCATGTGAGTGTATATTCACGGAAAGGGGACAAGAAAGAAACAGAATAATTTTATGAAAACAAATGTATATATCCATGGGTGTAAACTGTGGAAAGGAACCTCTGATATCAAAAGAGGTTTACTGATTCCAGATCGTATTGACTGTCATGTACCCACAAAAGTCTTTTTCATGAACCTAAAGGAGCTTAAATTTATCTCACATTTTATTTTTTTCTCTGATGAGAACTACACAAAATGGAAATTATCAGAATTCTTGGAGTTGCACAGAATAACCTTTGTTTTGTTAACAGCTCAGGTATGAAAGAACTGGCCAAGATTTTCCAAAATATGCTAAAAATTCTATAATTGTGAAGCACAAAAGAACTTTTCTAAACTATCAAAAATGAAAAGCAAATTTTAGTTAGCATGGCTAGGAAAAACAGACAAATCTTTTTCTTATCTCTACAGAAAATATGACAAATATTATCTTGCCATATGAAGTATGATCAAAGTGATGTAGCTAAAAATTAACAAAGCATTTATAGAGTTTAGCAGGTAGTCAATTAATAAAATGTGCTATTTTTCTAGATTTTGTAATTTGACATAATTATCATTTATTATTTGTTGTAAGTTCTTTTTTCCTTTGTACTCATTTTTATTCATGAGTTTGTATTAATATAATGTTTCTTAAAAAGGACTCCAAATTGTATACACAGCAGACCCCACACAAAGCTGATGTGCACCTTCATATATTCATAGATTTTAATTCACTCTTTCCTATTTTGGAAGGGGTGGTAGAGATTATTTTGATGATGGGTTTTATTTTCTTTTTTAAAGATGTAATTATGAAATCATGAGATTCCTGTAACTTTTTAATTTTAGACGCATTAAAATAGTTCTCTTATAAAATAAGAAAATAAAAATTAAACAAGCAATGGCATCATTAAATAAAATTAAACAAAAAACACATATTGATGCAAAGATATATTGACAGGCTAAATAAGAAATGCAAATTCATTCTTTGAAAAAATGATAATACAAAGTAACTGAAAGAAACTACCATAGAACAATAATGGATTAAATACCACAAAAGATGAGTTAAGAATTACCTCGAATTAAAGTTTTATGATATAAACATGCCATTAACTTTGTTGGTAAGAGATAATAAATTCCAAGTGACATTTAATTCTTCAAAAACATTTTATATCATTTTAAAGTACATGCTATCACATAAGGAGAAAAATCCAGTATTGGAAAAGGTAAGAAATTATTAAAACAAAGCATATTCATTCGTATATAACAGCAAATAGTATGTTTTTTTAAAAACAAAAAAAACTTGCCTTAAATTAAAAAAATAAATCTCAAACATTCTGAAATTTTTATTATAAGGTAATTGATATTCATGATTGCTTAAGTATATATTCATTCACCTCTCCTGAATACTCAATTAAAATAAAATAAGCTTTAAAGTTTTCTTCTCATGATGTTTGCATAAAATTCTAAAAACTTCAAATTATTGTCATTTCAAGAATTTCTGAATACATGCTATTATAAAACATGTACTAAGTTGTTTTAGTCATTTTATCAGGCTATAGGTGATTTGGTTGCATATTTTGTGAACAAATAAAATATGTTATTAATAAAATGAGATTATTTAGAAAAAAATAATTTAAAAGGTTTAAAAGAAAGAAGGTGAGAGAACGGGAATAACTTCAGCTGGAGGAATCCTGTTTTTATCCAGATCCTGGTTCCAGATTTAAGTACTTACAACTTAATTCACCCGGGAAAATAGCAGTGGAAAAAACGATCTTTGAAAGAAACCTAACAAATTTCCAGATAATTCCGACAACATGAAAGATAATGCAACGGTCAATTCTTTCCAGTATATATGCTTTGCACAAACTTCAACTGCACTTTGGAAAAGTGTTGTTGGAATTGGACATACACATTTAAAAATAAAACTTGTGGATTTCTTCTCTTTCGTTGAAACAGTCTGAACTGTCAGTTTAGCTAACCTTTGTTTGCCTGTCACTGAGTTCCCGTGATTAAATGTGAAGATTATAATCATTAACCATGCCAGGGGTTCACTGTGGGTGGATTTGATGTGCGGATGACATTCTGTTTATACGATGAAGTCAAAATCAGACTTCATCTTTTCTAGCTCAGCACCCAGAGGTCTCTAGGTTAGCTACCAAGGGCCAGCAGCATTTGTATTTCCTGAATGTATATTAAATATTACATTCTCAGTGGCTAGGGAGTATTTTCCTACATCCTGTAATCTCTGCCTTCCTTTTAACTGGGACACATATGTATTTGACATCATAGTTGCAACTTAATTTAATATTTTTGTCCATTTAAAATATTATTTCCCAAATATCTTTAGTCATTAAGTAATTTTAACAAATAGGCATTTGTAATTTTATATCTTGTGTTAATCTTATTGTCATGAATGGTATTAACAAGAATGTTACAATAACTATTATAGAAATTACTTAGCTACAAATGATATAGTTATTTTATTTTATTTTTTTTTTTTTTGAGACAGAGTCTCACTCTGTTACCCGGGCTAGAGTGCCGTGGCGTCAGCCTAGCTCACAGCAACCTCAAACTCCTGGGCTCAAGCAATCCTTCTGCCTCAGCCTCCTGAGTAGCTGGGACTACAGGCATGTGCCACCATGCCCGGCTTATTTTTTCTATATATATCTTTAGTTGGCCAATTAACTTCTTTCTTTCTATTTATAGTAGAGACAGGGTCTCACTCTTGCTTAGGCTGGTTTCGAACTCCTGACCTTGAGCGATCCTCCCGCTTCAGCCTCCCAGAGTGCTAGGATTACAGGCGCGAGCCACCGCGCCCGACCGAAATGATATAGTTTTAATAGGTATTAAAGTAATAAAGTGATTTCTTCCAAGAGTATGCTAGTGTTTAGTAACTTTCTCTGGATAGATATTATTATTAATAACTCTGAACGTGTTTATATGTGAAAGAAACTTTAGTAATTAAATTGCTTAATAACTTGAATTCAAATAAAATACTTTTTGCATGTTTTTAAATTAACTTAAACTCTATCCAGAGGGCCAAAACCAGACCACATTTTGGCTAATATTTAACTTTTGAATGAATAATAAATATAATGTTTTCATATTTAGAGTCTTTTAGCACATACAATTTTTATTATTTTCTTGCTTCTTTAAAAAAATTTGAGAGTGAATTATAATTTATAATTCTAACTCCCTATGATACATTAAAGTTTTACCCTAAATATGTGAATTTGCCAGTCCGCTTCCTTCCAAAGATATGTCTTTTGTAGTTGATACAAATGATTAAATCCCATTGAATAACTGACTACGTAAACTCATAGAACACAAGGAACATAATCGCTAAATCTGCCATGTTTCAAAGAGAATAAGCAAAGTTCCTCAATAAGCTACAGTTAATTTAAAAATATTTTCCTAGGTTCTTTTAGGCTTTCGTAATAGATACAGTAAACAAAATTAGAAATAACCAAAAGTTAATTACTGATGAATAACTTTCCTTTTGATCGCTAATCTGTGAAAAGAAGTAATAATATTTACCATCAAACCATAACTTTTAAACCTTATATAACGTCCTAAGTATGTACAAAAATAATGACTTTCATGTAAAAAGTAATAAAATGTTTTGATCATGATTCCAAAGAGTTGTAGGTTTAGAAGTCTCGTGTTAAAAAATAAATAATAAAAAAAAAAACTTGAGACCCCTTACAACACATGCACTGATCTTTACTAAAATTCAGATAAAGCATATATTTTTAATATATGGGATGACAACTTAAGAGAGATAACAGGGTGTTGCCTTGAAATGTAATATGTTTATTGTGAATTCAGATAATTATCAAGGCAAAAGTGCTTGAAAAAACAATGATAATATTTGAGATAGGATAAATTATGGCTGCCACACACTAATTAAAATCAGTAGATCAACTGCAAGATGAGACAACTTGAACACTACATTTAGTGGGCGTATCTGTTGACGCCTAACGTGGCTTTCCTGCTGCTAAATCTTCTCCGAACTTCTTTATTGTTTTCATGAATGCTGTAAGTGATTTTTCCAGTGGAGCTGTGTAGTGTGCTGCTTTCTTCCCTCCAGGTCACCCACGCTGTGTCAGGAAAAGGGGAGAAGAGGCAGGATTGCAGCCCTCATAAAGGCTCTGCAGGTGCTCCCCAGTACTGGCCTTTTGGGTAAACTTGAGAGGAGTCAGGGTCAGGAAAGAAATTGTGCGAAATTCCTATAACCAAGACAGGTGCTCTCTTATGAAATGAAATTTTGACCCTAAGACATCATCTCACGGGGCCACAATTATTCCAACATAACCTTGATGGACAAAGGTAACACGTCCTCCTCACCCCACCACCTGAATATGTACTTGGTACGTCATAAAAGAGATGGATAAGCAACTCAGGGACATGCAAACATGGGACAGGGTCAGGTGGGAGATCCTCAAGAAATGCTCTTGAGCCCAGTGATTCAAATGGTCACACGTGGTTTTAGAGTCAGGAATGGAATAATAATAACACTACTAATTGCAATAGTAGCCAGAAACAAAAAGTGAGATTTTTTTTTTCCCTGTTTGCTTTGAGTGCGTCTTTCATGCCAGCATATAATTCAAGGTGCTTTAAAGTATCAACAAATTTAATTTCCAAACAACTTCATGAGAATTTTTAAATCTCTGTTTCATAGATAATGAAACTGAAACACAGAAAGATGAAGTGACTGCCCAGCAGTCCCCCGGTAGGAATAAGAATAATCAGGGTACAAATGCAAGCCCATCATCTCTGCAGCCAGCCCTTACAAACACTCCAGTGCTGTCTCTCCAATGCATTGAAACTTATCATCAAACATTATAACTAAATGTTATTTGTTTGCTTCAATTTATTTTCATTCTTTTTTGGGGGAGGGGGCGGTTTATATCTATCTGATAAATAAAAAACTTCCTTGGCCTGAAAAATTAACGTATTCAAACAACGTTTTAAAACTTTCATGACAAAATGTCTTAGAAAACAAGTTAACCTCCTCGTTAGCATTGGTTGTCCAACCCTAAGGGTCATGGTGGGTGAGTGTGAAGAGCGGAGGAGGGGATGAAAAGACAAGCAAAACAAAACAGAACAAATAAGAACACTTTAAACTGTGTCTGCACTGAAAGTATATGATGTGTTTCTGTATTGGTGCAAGGGTTACAAGGAACAATGGTCACAAAATTAAGGTGGCTATTTCAGATTGGTTGTAAGTCTGGTGGATGTTTTCTATATATTTATCTCTTCTTTGATTTTCTTTTTTGCAATGGCCATTAGGTCATAAAAAGAGCCTGTACATTAACTTGAAAACCCTAGCTTCGGTACTCATCCAGAAATTGGAGACCCGGACCCTGGAAAGTAGATCTGAACAAAGATCGAGACTGTAAAACTAATGACATTGACTTTCTAGGTTGGAAACACTACCACAAACACAAAGCCTCTATGCGTAACTGGTCTGTTGGGACTTTCACCCTATGTTGGCCACATAAGTTCACAGACTATGAGGAATATAGTGGTTCCTTAAGAGAACAGTAAAGTAATCCTTTACAGTAAGTATTTCCTTTGCCCTGTTTAGCTGAACTTCATTCTAATTCTAATTAAGTAAACAATTACCAGTATTTTAATCAAGATTTATATTCAAATAATAACCCCTTTATGGACATATTGGTTGTTTATGGATCCTTCCTCATAGGTTGGAGCACATGCCACAGAGGTCTTTAACTATTAATATTTTAGATATCACCGTGCCTGTGTCTCAGTGAGTGCCTCATTCTCTTATTTTTGTTGATTCCCTAATTTACAGATGACTGCGCCTCCGCAGATGGCTGAAGTTTCCATTCATATACTGAGGAAGGCTTCCACTTTTTGCTTCCTATTCCATAACCCTTACTATTTCCCTATTGCAGAGACCCAGATAGTAAATTAAGGGTTTTGTTGTTATTTTTGTTGGTTTACTCTTTACATACATACACTTTACATAGAAAAACTGTAACATCAACCTTCATGTGTTAAGCAGGCTTAACAGTAACATCAACCTTAATTAGACACCTGTGTTCCTAAATGTATCTGTGCAATTTTGGCGGACTTTTCGGCCAATTTCTCCTGTGATTCTACACCTATGGCTCCCTCTCTACTCTGTGCACTTCCTCACCACACATTTCCTTCCCCATCCCTAAAGCAGAGGCGTTGTTTCATTTTCTTCTTTAACCCTTCCCCCCAAGGGCTTACTTCCATTCAAGTATTTTATTAAAGTTTTTTTTTTTCTGAACAACTCTTTTTTCTTCCCCCAAAGAGGAATTTGATGCCTGTATTTAAGTTTGTCTTTTATTGTTCACTCCATTACCTAAACATATTGTAAATTAATCTCAGGTAACATACTCGATGCCAAAATATAACACATTAAATCACCATGTTGCTTTGTGAATTCCAGCCCTCATGATCTCTCTCTTCTCTTAATTGATTCCCAGGTTCTAATCTATCTCCAACATGGCCTTTCTCTGTTACCACAGTGATCATTTTATTCACTTCTGGGGCTACCCATCTTCTAAACAACAAAGGTCAGCCTTTTGTCAATCATACTTGTCTATGGATACGGTCTCAGTTCTCAACAAAATCCATGTCACACCTTACACAATAGTGGTCTTGAAGGACCTGTATTTTTGCCAAAAGTGTTGATGTCTTTGCTTACTGGAGCATAGTCCTTGGAGTTGGCACTCATCCCAACCAACTTTTTCGCATACTGATCATTGATGTTATTCAGCTCAAGCCTTGTATCTACTTTGAAGGATTGAACTTCATCCCAGGTTGAATTGAGCTCTCTCGTTCATGTCCATTAAATCTACATGCTTTTAAAATCCGGCTGACAACACTTAATTTTACTTATTATTTGCATATTCCTGCTTTCTGAACCAAACAAGAAGCATTTGTTTGACCCTAGTATCTAAGATAATATGCAGCATCTATTAGGCACTCAATAAACATTAATAAATGAAAAAACATTAATAAATGAAAAAACATATATTAACATATGAAAAAAATGTGACACGTTATACTTGAAGATTAATGTAACAACCCTCATGAATTATTAACTAAAAATCAATAGATCTTTGCTTTGACCTAATACAGAGTTTATGTACCATCCTGATGCTAGGTACTAAATCATTCTGCTTACAGCTACCAAAATTTCTAGTAAATCACCACTTTGAAAACTTAAGCTTTATATATCTGGGTATTTCACTTATATGCATGGAACAGTTATATTATGTGCCAAAAACTTAGACTATAATTTCTAACATGATATCTAATAATAACACAGTATTTGAAATCAAGGTTATCCTGAAAAATCCAGGATATACCATTACATTTTTCTAGGGGTAATAGATCCTTTTCTGTAGAACTGATGGGGTAGGAAGGGAAATAAGAGGCCAGGTTCTGGTTTCAACGTACCTGGTTGCATCGGTCAGTACCTGAGGTGTAAAATGAGGGATTGGAGACAGATAATTCATAAAGTTATCTTCAGTTCACATCTTCATTTTACTATTATTGTTATTCTTACATTGGTGACAGCTTGCCCACATTTGGGCCATTTAATCCTCTGCCTCTGTGTTATGTAAGAGCCTGGACTTTCCATAAAACATCCTCAGTGGGTGCTCTGTATTTGTGGCATTAACTGTCCCTTTCTACTTCAACCTTCTCTGGCTCCCCCTTCTCCTGGGAGCCCTGCTGTCTGTCCCACTTATCCGCCTTCGGAGTGATTAGTTCAGAGCTTCTCAGACTGTACTGTGGATAAGAATCACCTGGGATCCCTCTCGTTACAATGAGGATTCCGATGCTGTCTGGGGCTCTGGGGTTGGCTATGAGAT